>CAUYON010079893.1:0-77597 GCA_963573935.1 Arctocebus calabarensis
GGCTACAACCAAAAAATGGCCGTGGCAGGCGCCTGTAGTCCCAGCTACTTGGGAGGCGGAGGCAGGAGACTCGCTTGAGCCCAGGAATTGGAGGTTGCTGTGAGCTGTGATGCCACAGCACTCTATCCAGGGTGACAGCTTGAGACTCTGTCTCAAAAAATAAATTAAATAAATAAATAAATAAAAATTTAAAAAACATGTTATATAGGCTGGTCTTTTCGTTTCTGTTTGGAATGTCTTATTTTCTTTTCTGGAAAGAACATATTGTTTCTTGTTGGACCTAATTTTTTTTTTTTTTGGCAGTTTTTAGCCAGGGCTGGGTTTGAATCCACCATCTCCAGCATATGGGGCCAATGCCCTACTCACTGAGCCACAGGTGCTGCCCACTTGTTGGACCTAATTTGTTTCTATCAAAGTAGGAGTAAATTATAGTTACTCAAAAACTTTTTGGGTGAAAAGTTTCCATGAATCATGCCACTCATGGATTACCCATTTCCAAAGAATTATGGGACAAAAATAAACATGAGGATGCCTATAAATTCACTTTACTGATTTTATGGAAAAGGGTTGAAAGGAAATCTAAATGTATCCCCAACACATGCTCTGTCCTGTTGTGCAAATACTGACTCTTCTCTGTTAAGTCTTCCCTAACCCCAGGCACAATTATACCTTTTCCAAATACTTGTATATACCTGTAACATAGCATTTAGCATATATGACACAATATTGAATATCTTTATTATACCTTATCCCCATTGCAAAACACTTAACAGATGTTCAATAAATGCTTTTGAATAAATTATAAAAAATAGTTCTGTCCTGTACTGACCCCCCATATTGTAACTGATGTCTTTGCAAGGCATGTGTAACTGGGGGCAGCAACATCTTCAACCCCTTTACTATTAACTCCTTCCATTTATTAAAACCAAACCTGTACAACCGACCTTGATCTAGTGCTTGTTTCCATATTCTGCAATAGCCCCACTTTACTGGCAGAGTGATACTTCTTCCTTAGCCAATTCTCCACATCTTTTCATCTTCTGTCAAATTTAGGGTTTAAGACTAGTGGGTGGTAAGGTAGTGCTGGATTCTTTGTTTGTCCGGATAATGCATCTTCTCTCAATCCAGCCAATCCCCCACATATAGCACATGTTCTCTTGTATGTCATCCACAGGTTCCAGGGCAGAGGGTCTTTCCCATAGGTAAGGCACAGAAAAGAGCATCTTCATCTCATCATCTTAGCTGCAGCTGGACAGCTCACGTTCCTTGAGCTGACAGAGCAGCTGGTCAGCTGCGAAACTTCCCCAGCCAAGAAAGGGAACTCAAACTGTTTTTTTTTTTGAGACAGAGCCTCAGGCTGTCACTCTGGATAGAGTGCTGTGGCATCACAGCTCATAGCAACCTCCAATTCCTGGGCTCAAGCAAGTCTCTTGCCTCTGCCTCCCAAGTAGCTGGGACCACAGGCGCCTGCCACAAAGCCCGGCCATTTTTTTGTTGCAGCCGTCATTGATGTTTGGCGGGCCTGGGCTGGATTCGAACCAGCCAGCTCAGGTGTACGTGGCTGGCGCCTTAGCCCGCTGAGCCACAGGCGCCGAGCCAAGAGAACTCAAACTTTGTATGCAGCTGCCAACATTTCATTTTTGTTTAAAGTCACTTAACTTCATTAGAACAACCAGATTGATTACTATGGGAGCTAAAATACTTTGCGTACTACTTACTACATTTTATGTGGTATCAGCATAAATATCTGGTTAATGTAAGTATTGCAAACCTGGGATGTCATAGCCATTATAATTAGGAAAGGTCTAAGTCTGAATCTTGGTGACAAGCCTGGTGGCATATGTAGCTTTGTATGTTGGCCAACTTGCTATGCCCTAATTCATAATGAATATTGTGTTGAATAGTTGTAGAACAGTTAACTAAATCATTTTTTTTTTCCTCCGATAACTGACTACAGGTATTGTCTGGGACAGCATCTTTGATAGGCTAGCATTTAGAAATAGAACATGTTGTACTATCGATGAATCAACTAATTTATCACATTTACACATAGGGCAAAGTAAAGGTATGACAGCACCTCTCTTCTGAAGCTTATTAATCTTACCTAGATGTAATTACACCAGTACCTCATCTACCACAAAGGTAAGTAACAGGAAACTAGACACTGATTTGCATAGGTGCTACAAACTCAAAACGCACGGCAGGAAGTAGATTTGAATGTATGTAATTTATTTACAGAAGAAAAGGAATCTGGCTGGGCGCCTGTAGCTCAGCAGCCAGAGTGCCAGCCACATACATGGGAGTTGGTGGGTTCGAATCCAGCCTGGGCCTGCCAAACAACAATGACAACTATAAACAAAAAACAGCTGGGTGTTGTGGCAGGCGCCTATAGTCCCAGCTACTTGGGAAGCTGAGGCAAGAGAATCAATTAAGGTCAAGTGCTGTGAGCAGTAACGCCTCAACACTCTACCCAGAGCAACATAGTGAGACTCTGTCTCAAAAACAAACAAACAAACAAACAAAAAAGGGATAGAATCCATGTTCACATATAATGACATTATAAGACTAGAATGGAAAGGGACAAATATTCACAAGTTTCCATTTATAAAGGCTCCTTGACATATCTCAAATTATTGTATACATTTATGTTAATACTTACCATATCACTGTCTGGAAGAAGCTGACAGACTGACTTTTTTGTTTTTTTAGACAGAGTCTCACGTATTAACCCTTGGTAGAGTGCCATGGTGTGACAGCTCACAGCAACCTCCAATTCCTAGGTTTAGGTGATTCAGTTGCCTCAGCCTCTTGAGTAGCTGGGACTACAGGCACCCACCACACGCCAGGCTACTATTATTGTTGCAGTTTGGCTGGGGCTGGGTTTGAAACCACCACCCTTGGTATATTGGGCCGGTTCCTTACCCACTGAGCCATTGGCGCTGCCTGGCTTTTTTTTTTTTCTTTTTTTAGACTAAGTCTCACTTTGTCATCCTTGGTAGAGTGCCATGGCTAACAGCAACCTCAAACTTTTGGTTTGAAGCAATACTCTTGCCTCAGCCTCCTGAGAAGCCAGGACTACAGACAACTGCCACAACGTCCAACTATTTTTAGAGACGAAGTCTCACTTTTGCTCAGGCTGGTCTCTAACTCATGAGCTCAGGCAATCCACCTGCCTCAGCCTCCCAAAGTGCTCGGATTACAGGTGAGAGCCACCATGCTAGGCCTAGACATGACATTTTTATATGTGAAGAATATCCAAATGGGGGGATTGAGTAGCTCAGTGGGTAGGGTGCTGGTGGGTTTGAACACGGCCTGGGCCAGCTAAACAACGACAATGGCAACAAAAAAAATAGCTGGGCGTTGCAAGTGCCTGTAGTCCCAGCTACTTGGGAGGCTGAGGCAAGAGAATCGCTTAAAACGCAAGAGTTAGAGGTTGCTGTGAGCTGTGCTGCCACAGCACTCTACCAAGGGAGACTCTGTCTCCAAAAAAAAAAAATCCAAATGGATCAAAAGAATGGAGAAAACAGGTAAATGGTCAGAGAAATTGTTTTAGTAATTAGGGGACAATCAGCAATACAACTCCCAGTCTTTCAAAAAACCTACAAATGTCTTTAATGATGTAAACATTATGGTTCTCAGGTCAGGAATATTGCTCATGCTTTCAGATGAGAAGAAAAGGCTATCTATCTCCTTAATATCCTGCAGGTGTCAGTGCAGGCCTACATTTTCCCAGTAACTCAGCATTAGGAATATGTGAGCCTCAAGCAACCAACTGATAATAGAAGTCAGGCTATTAAAACCAAGACTCCAAATTAAAACAACTTGCCAGGGTCATATAGTAAGTAGCAGAACTCATAACCAGACCCAGGCTGACTTCAACGTATTCTCTATCCCTTGAAGTATGTATGTCAAAAAAGGATGAACTCTGAAACAAGCCAATTTTTGATAAACTCCTTTTAATGGAAAATGTAAAACCCCTTTTAACTTTAATGTACAAAGCCATATGTAACACTTGCACTTTAACAAAAGCAAGCCAATGTTTTAAAAAAATACATCATTAAATGTATATATGTATATATTTACATAGCATATTAAGTTTAATATTTAGCTTTAAAAGTTCACATAAATTTTACCAAAATGAGACACTTTTAAATAAATTACACCTTTCAAAAATGTTTAATTGTACAGTCAATAGCTTCAACAAAATATTGAAGTGTCTGTATTTAGTATCTACTTTATATACTTTATATTTTACAAATTTTACAATTATTTGGCAGTAATTTTCTGATTATGACATGACTGCTGTGCGATTCAGCAATTTCCCAAATGCAGGCAATAGCTGGTGTTTGTGTCCTATTCTCACAGTAACTGTCTCAATGTAGTGAAAAATATCAGTTATTTTAGTAAACTGTACAAGGTCACATTTACACCTGATCAACAATATAGCATAGAATTTTGTATTTTTTACCAAAAATAAATACATCATTTTAGATCTGGCATTTTCACAAATATCATATACACTATCATACAAAAACAGCTATATAGTGCTGCTTTTAAAATGTAGCTTGTTTTGTAACTAACATTGACTCACAAGAGCTGTGATGTATGCTATACTGCTGTGATGTCAGTAACAAGTAATTACTACAAAGAGAATTTCTTGGCACTGATGGTTTTATGAAGCTTAAGTCAGTGTGCATACATATCATCATTCAAGGGTAAGTAATCCAAGTTCAATGGCCTAAAATCATTAAAACGAACCACACTTAATTTTCTTCCATATCCTCTACTTCATCTTCATGTATCTTCAAAGATTTCACCATTTCTTTGACTGCATGATATAAGATATTTTTAACCTGAAAGAAATGTTGATATTTCTGATCACATCAGCTGGACAGAAATTAACAAATGACAACTATCACATTTTTAAAAAAATAGCAATTTTGAGATTGCTAAGGAAAGCCAAATTTACAAAAAATATCAAAGTTTAAAAGTGTAACCAATAGTTAAGGGCACTAAAATTCATATAATTAAATATATGTTGATCTAAATCTCTGGTTATCTGCTGTTAGATAAACAATGGCTATCTAAACTATTATGCACATACTGTATTTCTGAATATAAAAAGCCTAAAGAATAATAGGACCTACTTAGAATATTCATCTCTTACCTGTAGTTTATCATCATAATTGATTTCTTCCTTCAAAAGTCTCAGTTCTTGTGTTAAATGAAATGATTCTACAAGATGTTCTGGAGACACAAAGTCTTCAGTTACCTGAATACAGCTGTGAAAATTCTGTACCTATCATCAAAAGAACAGTGAAATAAAAATTTTAGGAGATGGGAGCAAAAAAAAAAGCTAAATTGTCTAAAACCAATAAACACAGAGACAATTCTGCCAGAAAACTTATTTTCTATGAAACACATTTAAAAGCAGAAGACCACAATTTTATGGGAAAGTTATGTCACTGAAAAGCTTCATGTAAAGTGACTTCATAAATGGAATACTTTTAAATGATGATAAAATAACTTTTCCAGGAATCCTTTGGAGTCTGATAATCAGGTCCTAAATTGTCAATTTTGTCAAAGTAGACTTTTTTTTTGAATGTTGTGACTTTAAAACCTTACTAACTAGGAAGAATCTACCAGGCAATCAATCTAAGTATATTATTCTTCTTGTTGCTCCTTTAGCTTTCAGCATTTTGCTCATACTACTGTCAACTCATACACTACAGATCAAATTAAAGGGAAGGAAATAACTTAGGAACTGAGATGAAAAATGTAGTTCCAGACAGATCTACTGATTACAATCAAGTTTCAGAATTATCCTACAATTTTGGTTATTTGTATCTGTCTTTATTTTGCCAATTAAAGGTACCTCCTTCAATCTCCTAACGACATCAGTACAACTGTTTTCAACAGTTTTCTCTCCCCTGATAAAAGGGTTTTCACAGGAAGCCAGCCAGTTAAGTTTTATCTGTTATTTGCACTTTACTATTTCTTAGAACAACAGAGGAAGACCCAAGATGATCCAATCTTGGATTTGTAGTGTTTGTAGATCATCTTCTAGTGAAGTTAAGTCATAAAAATTCCTGGGAAAGGAGAAATAATTGAAAAACTAAGCACTTAAATTTATTCTTATTTTTAAAAATATGCAAAGAAAATTTACGAAGAGTGAAATGAAGGAGATAGTAAGTGGGAAATGGAGACTCTGGGAATAAAAATCTATTTGATGATAGGGTGATGGAATTCCAGAGAGGTTAGAATTCCTCCTCTGGGTGTTAATGACCACCTGAACAAGCTGCTGAAACTTGGTGGCATAGTAAAGTAAAAATTCTCTTTCTTTTATCATTAGGTTCTTGGTTCTTCTGGTGGATGAACATACTGGATGCCTTACATTTTCAGCATTTCTGTTCAGTCTCAACTGGCTCTTCATTAAGTGTCTGTAGAACAGATGCTCTATTTCACAGAGCAGGAAAGTATGGATGAGATGTTCAGCGCCTGTCCCAAGACAAATCAGCCAATAAATGGCAAGTCATCAGGAGCCCAACTCCTGTGATGTCTTGTCTAATAGATGCTTTATAGTTCTACATTAAGTCCTCTTACACCAGCATACACAGTCTCCAAATGCCCTCTCTCCTTATGTCTTTCATTTATCTGAATATGCAGTGTGGAGAGTTAAGTCTTTCCAACATTTTAGCATTTACCTTTTGGCATGTCTCGCTAACTTCTACCATGTCCTAAAATCACTTTGTAGCTCAAAAATTTCTACTTGGTTCCTTTTTATTTTTTCTCTTTAAAAATTTCTCCTTCTGGCTCGGCGCCTGTGGCTCTGCGGGCTAAGGCACCAGCCACGTACACCTGAGCTGGCGGGTTCGAATCCAGCCCGGGCTTGCCAAACAACGATGGCTGCAACCAAAAATGACCGGGCATTGAGGTGGAGGCAAGAGACTCGCTTGAGCCCAGGAATTAGAGGTTGCTGTGAGCTGTGATGCCACAGCACTCTGTCCAGGGTGACAGCTTGAGGCTCTGTGTCAAAAAAAAAAAAAAAATTTCTCCTTCTGTTCATCCATCTTTTTCCTAGTTTCTATTAGCTTTTTCAGCATACTTAAGATAGACGTCTAGTAAGTCCAATGTCTAGACTTGGAAGAGTTTTGTCAATTTATTTTCTCCCATTAAATGGGCCATACTTTCTTCTTTCTGTGTATGTCTTGTAATATTTTTGTTGAAATCTGAGTGTCTGGACAGTATAATGTGTTTAACAACTCCGACAATCAGATTCTCCCCCTGCCTCGGGGTTTGCTGCTGTTGATTGCTGAGGGCTGCAGTTGTCCATTTGCTTAGTGACTTTTCCAAACTGTGCAAAAAGCTGTATTCCTTGTTGGGTGTAGTCATTGAAGTTTGTTCCATAATCTCAGTGGTCAGCCAGTGATCCAACACAGATTTCTCTTAAGGCCAAGAACTGGCTGCCTTTTTCTTCGATAAGCAGTTTTCTGGTTGTTTTAAGTTTGGGATTGGATTCCAGAGCTCTGAAAGGTCAATCTGCCAACCTTTGCCAGCTTTTATTTGTTCTAAAATGACTTTTAGAAAAGTGACCGTAGTAGTGCTTACAAAATGGTATTGGGTTTCCTAATGACCCCCATCTGATATATTTTCCTTAAAGTCTTGAGGGTTTGTTTGAAGAGGCAAAGCTCAGATTTAAAGCCAAACACAAGTGACTTTCCCATTTTGCTTATCCTTTTTGTTTGCCATGTTTGAGTCATTTATATTTCACTTCCTTGATGCTATCTTATTCATATTTGCCTTAAAGAATCAGTTAATCAGAAATAGGTAGTATTAAGTACATTTATATTCATACTAGTAGGGTTAACATCTTGACAATGTGACTTCTATATCTTCAACTATTTGTGAGAACTTCAGTGTAGAAAGATTTTGCTGAAAAGTCCGTTTGATAATACAAATGCTGAAAATTTATTCTAAATACTATAAACTATGTAAAATATTATAATACTACAATATAAATACTATACCATAATACTATAAACTATGTAAAATATTATGACCAAACAAAATCAATTAACTAAAACAATCTGGAGTAAAGTTCACTGAAGATTTTATGTTGATTTTAAAATATTTTCATTTATTCTGGGAGGCCAAGGCAGGTGGATTGTCTGAGCTCAGAAGTTTAAGACCAGCAAGAGCAAGAGCAAAAGCAAGACCCCATCTCTTAAAAAAAAAAATGATAAGGGGGAAAAAAAAATAGCCAAGAGTATTGCTTTAGCCCAAGAGTTTGAGGTTGCTCTGAACTATGGTGCTATGGCACTCTACCCAGAGCAATAGAGTGAGATACTGTCAATAAATAAATAAATTTTCATGTAGGTTGTATTAGTCTACAAACATCTGACAACTGCTACTGTGCTAATAGTACCATGGGGTCTAGAAGGGTAATATGCCTCTGGATTTTCCAACTTACCTTTCAAGATAAGACACAGACCCAGGTGACAGAATTAATTTCTGTCCAGCCACCAGGGCATCTGTCACACTCAGTTAATGAAGGACAGGGCAGAGTTGAACCTGATAGTCAAGTATGTGTGCCAAAAAGCAGTAGGGTAGAACGGGTTCAATTTGACAGTGAAAAAGGGTATGCTGGGGGTGGCACCTGTGGCTCAACAGAGTAAGGCGCCGGGCCCAATAGGCTGGAGGTGGCGAGTTCAAACCCAGCCCCGGCCAAAAAAAAAAAAGGGTATGCTGGGAGAGGGAGAGTGCAAACACGGTCATGGTCATTAAAAAAGCAGAAAGATGGCTTGGCGCTTGTACCTCAGCAGCTAGGGTGTTGGCCACATACACTAGGGCTGGTAGGTTTGAACCCTGCCCGGGGCCTGCCAAACAATGACGAGGACAAGGACGAGGACGACGACGACGACGACGACAATGACAACAAAAATAGCTGGGCGTTGTGGTGGGTGTCTGTAGTTCCAGCTACTTGGGAGGCTGAGGCAAGAATCACTTAAAAGCCCAAGAGTTTGAGGTTGCTGTAACTGGAAGCCATGGCACTCTACGCAGGGCGACATAGTGGGACTCTGTCTCCAAAAATAAAATAAAATAAAATAAAAAAAGCAGAGAGGCTAGGCACAGTGGCTCACACTTATAATTCCAGAACTCTGGAAGACTGATGCAGGTGGACTGTTTGAGTCCAGGAGTTCAAGAGCAAAACCCTGTTTTTAGTCAAAAAATATAAAAATTATTTGGGCATTGTGGCAGGTGCTTGTAGTTCCAGCTACTCAGGAGGCTTCAGGAGGCTAAGGCAAGATCTCTTTTTTATTTTATTTTTTTGAGACAGAGTCTCATTCTGGTAGACTGCCATGACATCATAGCTCACAGAAACCTCAATTCCCTTGCCTCAGACTCCCAAGTAGCTTGTTTATATTTTTAGTAGAGATGGGGTTTTGCTCTTGTTCAGGCTGGTTTTGAACTCCTGAGCTGAAGCAATCACCCACCTTGGCCTCCCAGAGTGTTAGAATTACAGGTGGGAGTCATTGTGCCCGGCTCCAAGAAGCTCTCTTAAGCCCAGGTGACTGAGGTTGCTGTGAGCTATGATGATGCCACAGAACTCTACCCAGGGCAACAGAGTGAGATTCTGTTAAAAAAAAAAAAAAAAAAGAAAAAGAGAAGAAAAAACAGAAAGAAAAGCAAGCAAGCAAGCAAGCAAGCAGAAGGAGTATTTCTAAACAATGTAACTAATAATTCTATCTGAAGGCAGTTTTTTTCTTTTGTGGAACATGGGATGTTAATTTAAGCAGGTTACTTATGCTTTTTTTAGAGCAGGAAAGGACCATAACTTTGTATTTCTTCTTACACAAAATAATCAAAACAAGAACAGAGAAAGACTAAGGAAAGGCTGAAAATGTGTATAGCTTCAGATCAAGTACTAATTCTTCTTGCCCTAGCCTGAGGTCTTCACATGTTGGTGGCTTGAGCTCTGCAATTAATTCTTATCCCTTGCCCACCTTGATGTAAGGTAGGAAAGCAGATCCAAATGTTCCTATCTGGTGGGCAAGATGATTCATAGCACCTTCTGTGCTACTGGAGCAGAAGCTGAAGCTGCTTCTAAGGCTCTGGACACTTGTACACCAGAACTAGAGGCCAATGGTGTATGAGCGACCTATGGGGTTATGAATAGCAGAAAAAAACTAGTGCTGTCACAGCCCAGTCACATCAGACCTTATTGGAATTGCTGCATCGCCAGAAACGCACACAGATGGTCTGGCCTTCACGCACTGTAATGGGCTGCTTAATAGGGAAGAGGATGGGTGGCGGAGGCCAGGATTCGGCACTTTAGCCACTCCCGGGCCCCTCCCCGGAGGAAGGTCTGCAGACCTCATTTTGAGTAGTGCTGAGTCCTTTTGAAAAGCACCCTCTGTACTTGCTATTGCATTTCAGCTTCATTTCCTACTTTGGGAATGAGGGGGAAAGGACGGGTTTGCAGGGGAAGAACAAGATGGAAATGGCCTTGGATGTGCAAGAGGAGCTAGTCAACCAGTTCTCAGTTGCGCAATGGTTTAAGGGCTCAAAAAGAGAAGTTAAGGCTGTAAAGACACAACTGGAATTCCGGGGAGTCTTTGCAACTTTGGGATGAAATGAGAACCCTCAGAGGGCTGCTAGGATCAGGAAGAGAGGAGCACAGTGGTTGGAGCAAAACACATAGGAAGGGCATGAAGTCAATAACAGAGGAAAGCAAGAAGAAACAAATGGAGAAAAAAAAGGAGGACAGAGAAAAGAGAGGACTGTGAAGAGCTTGATGTTGTGGGGGTCGGAGCAAAGAGAGGAAGATCCAGGGTGTCATGTCGGGTGGAAAGGTCAGGGCAGGCGAGGGCCAGAGAGGGCTCTAGCTGGGCCTGAGGCCAGGGAACAGGGAGCCTGATTTATCTGTCATTATTAGTGACCCCTCAGGGCCTTAGGTTTCTGTACGATGAGACACTGTATTAGTTTCCTATGCTGTTACTCACTATTACCACAGGGCTCACACCTGCAATCCCAGTACTCTGGGAGGCTGAGGTGGGTGTATTGCCTGAGCTCAAGAGTTCGAGACCCACCTGAGTAGGAGTGTTTTTCTACTAAAAATAGAAAAACTAGCTGGGTGTTGTGGCACATACCTAACCCCAGCTACTCAGGAGGCTGAGGCAAGAGGATCACTCAAGCCCGAGAGTTCGAGGTTACTGTGAGCTATGATGATAAAACGGCACTCTACCCATGGTGACAAAGTATCTGTTACAAACAAATAAATAAAAATTACCACAAACTTGGCACCTTAAAACAACACAAATTTACTCTCTCCTGAGGGGCCAGGTGTCTGAAATCAAGGTTTGGCAGAGCCGTGAGCCCCCTGGAGGCTCAAGGGAAAGGCCCACCGTTGTTGCTTTTCCACCTCGAGACGCAGCCTGGGCTTGCGCTCACATCTCCACCATCTGCCTCTTTCTCTTCCATCTGTGTAACGTCACCTGCCTCCTTCTTACAAGGACACATGCGATTGGTTTTAGGGCTGACCCTGATTATCCTCCCAAAGACTTTTCCTCTCAAAATCCTTAACTTAACCATAAATTGTGACCAATAGGTCACATTCACTCTTTGAACCAAATACAGTAAATATTCACAGGTTGTGTGGATTGGTCAGAAATGACTCTGCATTCTTGAATATATCTTGGATATACACATGGATATATCTCTTTGGCAGCCTCCATCCAGCCCACTACCAAAGGATTGATAGACACTCAGACCCCATGATCTCTAGCACGGTTCCTTTCAGTTCTGATGTTTTGTGACTCACCAACAGACTGACGACATGGAAAACCTATTACTATTTAGCATGAGCCCAGAGTAATTGACAGAAAAAAAGAATCTTCATTTTCAATAAAAAAGCTTAAATCTGTTGCATTTATTTTATTTTTGATAGGAGTCTCTCTGTGTTGTGCAGTCTGGGCTGAAACTCACTCACCCCTCACCTGAGCCTCCCAGGTACTCTCAGGCACACAGCACCACACCCAGCTGTGTCGTGTGTGTGTTTTTTAAGACTGTTCCATGCCTTCCTCTGCACCAGATCCCACACTGTAGAGTCCTTTGTGGAAGCATACGCTTTTTTTCTTTACTCACCTGACTTATCTTTCTATGGCCAAGTTTCCGATTGTGGCAAATTCTTTGCCTTGTGAAATTTGGATACCATCAACGTGATAAGGAAAAATATTGGGTTTTAGAATACTAAGAAATTTTATTTAATTACTTTCAAGTACATTAAGCACAGTCTGTGAAGATGCTGATTGGTAGGAATGGGAACCCCTTATGTGAAGTAAACACTTTAATAAATGGATAATTTATGAGTATATTCAGTGTTCAGGAACAAAATTTACATATAAAGTGGTTTTCTAAATTGCCCTAAAATAGTTTCAAGACTTAAGCATTTTCCTTGCTTACATTTATAGATTGCTTTGTAAGCTGTTCATTTCACAGAAAGTACAAAGGTGCACTTTAGCCCTGTTAGCCAGAGTTCTTTTAAATTCTGATTGGGACGCATCTTAAAAGCAAATGAGGTTCCCTGCCATATTCAAAAGGAACCAGGTTTAACTTTGTGCTAAATAACACAGAATTTCTCCCTCCTCATCTTTACCACTCTGTCCCTACTACAGGTGCATGCAAAGAAACCGTTTTTCTATTTCATTCTTATGTTTTGGTCTCCCCCAGTCCCTAGCTTTCTTTTTGCTAAGATCATACATTTCTCAAGGACTAGAGGCATAAAGAAAAAACCCTAAGTATCTAAGAGTCTCAAACACCTTGTAGCGAACTACAGTCAGGAAGTGTTTGTGACGTGTGGGAACAGCGCAGAGTTTCCAGTAGCATTTTTGACAATTTTCCATCTAGTTTCTATTTTAGCAACTAGACCTTCTTGTCCATTGTGTCCCCAATATTTGGGATCTCGTCCCTACTCCGTAAGAAATGTGAAGGGAGAGCTCAAGAGAGTCTCCAAACCCCTCAAAGCTATAAAGGAGGTCGAAATCTCTTAAAGAAAGTTGAATGTTGAAATACCCAAACAAAACAATCACCTGGCATCATTTGGTCCATGTAAATTAAATGTTAATTAATGTAAATTAATTAAATGTTCCTAAAAATGGCCATTTTAGAAAAAAAAAAAGGCAAGACCTATCTGCAAAGGATTTCTGCCAAATAAATGAATGGGGCGAGTGAACTACGAAAGCACATGGACAGCAGCTGATGCTTAGTGCAGAGGTGACAGTCCTGCCCGGGAGCAAGAATGTGATATTGACCATCTGTGTGCTGACAAAGACCCTCTCCTTGATCAGACTCCACTCAGGCTCTTCCAGGCTCAATTTTGACCAGGCCTGCCCTTGGACTTCTGTGTCTTTTCTTGGAGGGTTCGGTTCTAGCAAGACCCCTAATTCAATTTAGCCAGAATCCCCTACTTCCATAACCGGACTGTCCTGGATAACAGCAGGTTCCTCAGCCCCCGTCAGCCCCAAGGCGGTGTCTGCACACCATGCTCTGCCCTCACCAGGAACCTGATGGTCACGTTACCCAGAATCCCCCTCACCCCTGCTGTTTCCTCTTTAATTCTCCCTTCATTTACCCGCCACATCCTGCTCCTGGGTTATCAGTTCTCATTCTGCTTCGCTGTATCCCATGTTGAGCCCAATCCCTCTCAACTACTAGAAACTCCATGGTAGTATTTCCCTTTCAAATAAAGCCTTCTTTACCATTTTTAGCAAGTTTCTTTCCTAATACCTACCACATCATTCTCTACATTCCCCGATATTTGTTCCCAGCATTACCCTACTTAAGGCTCCAAACTCCAGAGTCTACCTAATAAGGGTAATCTGGGCCCGCTCAGTGAACCAGTGTCCCATGACTGTCCCCCAGCCCTTTGCACTCCATGGCCCTGTGTCCTCTGCATGCACCACAGCACCATCTTTGTTTTCTGGGTTCTGTCTCCCTCCACCCACCCCCACACGTGCCTCAACTTTTCCCTTAACTACCCCTCAGTGACTGTATGTACTATTGCTTCTTTTTGGAATGAGTTCCCACTGCCCTTCACTTGGTTAGTAAATCACCATTGTCCTCCCTTTTTCTCCTCCTCCTCCTCTCTCCTGGAAACGACGCTGCATTCTTTGATGCCTTCTCGGCCAGCACTGCCTCCCCCTTGGGGTTTCACTGCTCTTCCTGGGTGCTGAGTAGCACCTCCCTACGCAGGACTTATCGCCACCCACTATTTACTTTTCTTCCGACCTCATGTCACTAATCTTCTCATACCCCACTGCTTGCATGTGATATCTGGTGCTAAATAGTTGCTCAATAAATAATTGTGGAATAAGGAAATGGAGGGTTTTGAGGCATCACAATGTGGTTTTCTGGGCTAGAAAGAGCATGAAACTTGTTCCTACCAAAGAAAGAACTTTTTGTCTGGTGTAGCTGGTATGATTTCATGGCCTAGACACTCATCAGGGAATATTTATAACTTTTGTTATTTCTTTGAAGCTAAACTTAATTTATCTCAGAAACTCCATTTCCTCTAATGGCAAGACTCTTAATCTTGTGACTCCAAGATGACTCAGTCTCTTTGGGTATAAACTCACTCTCACTTGGGTGAATACTCAGTTAAAGGTAAGGCAGCCCCTGCTGTCATTTCTCATCCCTTTGTGTGGGAGGAAGCTCTGGCCTCTGGGCTCATTCTGCCCCCTCAGTGAATGTAACCTGCTCTCTAGACAGACAGCAGGGAGCCCCCTGCTGGCCTCTCTCTGAACTCATCCCCATCTCAGCTTGCACTGAGAGGGGATTTCCTCAGGCTCAGCCCTGTTTTCCATCAGGGACCTCCTGATTATCTAGCCAAGGTCTAGAAGTAGCCAGCATATCTCTTTGGCTACTTTTCTACCTGTCAACTTTGCTCTTAATCAGATTTCCCTTGACTCAGGCTTGTGGGTGGCACATACAGCTTGTCTTCAGCCCACAGGAGCCCAGGGAAACTCAGGGAGGCAGGAACATCTCTCCTAGACTCCACCTCTCTGCTAAAGTTTGATATGTTTGTTTGTCCCCACCAAATCTCATGTTAAAATTTGATTTTTGATGTTGAAGGTGGGGCCTAATGGGGACTATTTGGGTCATGGGGGTGGATCCCTCATAAATATATTAATAGATTAATGCCTCCCTGGAGTGCAGAGATCAATCAGTTCTCTCTTTATTAGTTCCTATGAGAGCTGGATGTTAACAAGAGAGTGGCACCTGACCCTTGCTCCTTGCTTTCTTTCTGGCCATATGATCTCTGCACAGCCTGGCTCCCTTCACATTCCACCATCAGTGGAAGCAGCCTGAGTCCCTTACCAGGTGCAAATGTCAATTCTTGAACTTTCCAGCCATCCAGAATTGTGAGCCAAATAAATCCCATCTCTTTGTAAATTATCCAGCTTGGGCATTCCCTTATAGCAACACAAATGGACCGAGGCACTCCCCTACTCCACACTCTTCCCTTCACCATGGCTCCCTCTAAAGTTGTCATTCTGAGTAGTTAGAGATACAGAGGATGAACATGAGAACCTCCATGAGTCTCTGGCCTTGCGTCATCTTATGAGTCCTTATACCTCAACTTTAAGCCTTCCATGGGTCAGCCTCATAGGCTCCCAATGTGAGCTCAGCCTGCCCCTGAATCGAAGTTCAGGGTTGATCTTCAGGGTTGATTTCTTTGCATTACTTCCAGTATATCTGTCATTTGAGCAGAGAGCAGATGGTTCTGGAGGAGTCTGGAAAAAGGTCTTAGAGTGGAGTTTGTCCTAACTACTCCATATTTTATTTTGGATTTATAAGATGTTAAGGCCAGAAAGGTGTCCCATTCCTATGTCCCTGTCCCCTTCCAAAAGTGGTACCCTGTGAGGTTTGCATCATGAAGATTTAAGGAGGAAATATGTATCTGGTATACAGAGGAGTTCAGTTATTTTAATTTACTTTTTCATAGTGACAGAAATAATAAATGTTAATAATTGAATAGATAAGATTTTTTTTTAAGTTAGAGAGCTGTCCCCAAACCCATGAAAATACCTTATATGGGCTGACACTATTATACATTGTCTATATCTTTAGAGAATCTTATAATTTCATTAATACTATCTTCTGGAGTGGACATTGCTAAAATCTAAAATAGTCTCCCTTGACTCAGTTCTTCTGATTTATGTTCATGGATTTATGTCATTTTAGCTTTTCTGTTCTAAAATTATAATTAGTTCTTCAAATTCTTAAAGCTCAAGCTCTGATGATTCTTATTAAAATATTCTACACAAAAAGCAGTGTTTAAAAAAAATAGACCTAAATCATATTTACTCAGCAATTAGCTTTGGAGAGAAAAGAGAATATGCAAGTCTAATTTGCCACTTATGAATATAAGAATGGTTCTTATTGATGACTGACAGACTTTAATGCTTATTTTTTCAATAAGCAAATAGTATAATTGGGAACAGAATGTCAATTGTCCAGAGTTGACTGATAGACATCCTTATAATGAGCTTGGCTAGTTGTCATTGTTTAGTGGCAATATTTATGCTGCATATTTTCTATGAGAACACATGCTAAATTTAGACTCCCTATTCCCAAGTTTCTCATGGTAGTAAATTAGCTGCATAAAGCAAGACTTAAGCTCATAACAAACATAAAATACTCTTTATGCTTCCTGTCTATTCTTTGAAGCAGTAGATGAAATTTTCAAATTATCTCAAGTGACAGAAGGAACACTGTGACCATGATATGTCTTTTGCAAAATAATTCCAACCCCACAGGAATATTAGGATACGATGAAATAAGGTATGTGGGATCACTTGACCCAGAATTTGGAACATAGAAGAATTGAACCTGGGGCTAAACTTGAGCTGAATACTGGACAAGGATGGCTGATCTTCCTAAGCGAGGACTGATCTTCTCGGGGATCCTAGCTGGCAAGGTCTCTTATTAGAATCACAAAACTACCTGAAAGTTAAAGACTGCCATGGCTGAATTTTGGAAAAAAAATTATACTAAAAGCTCATGTCAAATGTTTTAATCAAGCTGGAGAATGGATATCAACAATTATTAAGAATTGTTTCAGATTTTTCTGAAAGAGAACAAGTACTTGGAATACAGTAAAATGGGCAAAAACAAACATAAATAATTCCATTCTCAGCAGTAAGAAAAATTTAAAACATATATGAATAAACATAACAGTAAACGTAAATGATTTTTATAATGAAAACAAAAGTTTAGCAAATATAAAAACTTCGAATGAATGAAACTGACATATTGCTTTCTTAAATGTGAAAACTTACTACTATAAAAATGTTACTTTATTTTAATCAATGTGTTTATGCAAATTGGATTAAGTTCTAAAACAAAATTTGGTGAGACTGTAGAAATAACTACAAGGTGAATCTGAAAGAAAGATCAAATAATTTTAAATAAGGAAAAACTATTATTTTGCTTTCATTTTAAAAAGTTTATAAAATTTAATGAAACAAGCTATTGTAGAGATGTATGAGTTCAAATACACAATAGAATCAACTATGAATAAAATTTAGAAAACGATAAGCTGATTTCTCAAATTAGTGGAGTAAAAAATGTAATAATCAAGGTTGGAACAATTGACAAAACATTTGGGAAAAATTGGGTTAATATTCCCCAGTTCCAACATAAATTAAAATTAAAAAATCTTTAAATATACAAAACAGTTAAATTAAAAATATATTGTACTAGAGGATATATAAACATTTAAAAATGAACAAATAGAAATAAACCCATACGTATAAAAACTCTTCTATATCAAAAAGTACTGTAAACAGAACTGATATTTGAATGACAAACTAGAGAAAGTATTTGTAACATACAGGACAGATAAAAAAACGATATGATAAAGGAACAGGAAAAAATTCTAACAAGTATCAAGGAAAATAGTGAAAAAGAATACAAAATAATATTAATGATAAAAGCATAAAGACACAACAGAGACTCAATTTTATAGATAAACTTTTGCCAACATTTGAAAAAACAGAGAATCTTTTTCTTAAAATATTTTAGAGGAAAAGAGGAGAAAACTCAGCCAACTTTCTTGTGAAGTTAGTATAAACTTAATACCCAGACCAGAAGACAGAAGCAGAAGAAAATATTTGTCCAATTTTCTTTCTGAACTAATTTTATTTCCAAATACATATACAAAAATCTTAAACTGCAGATGAATGAGTCAAATCCACCAGTGATTATATATTACATATACATATGTATACACACACACATACACACACATATAACTTGATATTTTGGCAATATCCACATAGATATGATATATTATGTAGACTTATATGATACACAAATATATACTCAGACTTTAGTCTATTAGTCTTAATAAATAAATATAACATATATTGTGTGTTATCAATAGAAATTTTATAATTTACAGGTATTTAAAGACCTACAATAATAGTAATAATATAAAAAATTCATGAAATCAAAGGAAGTAAAAGGATTCCTGTCCGGAGGGGAAAAGATCATTATGTCAGGTGAAGGGTTCCTTCTTTATGAGTAATACATTAGAGTCTATAAGAAGTAGAGCAAATTGTTAAGATTTAATCAAGTTGGATGCTAAATTAAAATGTATTTTATATTCATCTTTATACTTTATTCACCATTTGAAATATTTCACACTAAAGAGCATATGAAGAACTCTTCAAAACCAAAAAGGAAAAGAAAAATGTCCTCATATAAAAAAAATTCCAAGAATATGCAAAGTAGAGAGGGGTAAGATGGCTCATGCCTGTTACCTTAGCCCTCTGGGAGGCCCAGTTGAGTGGATTGCCTGAGTCAGAGTGAGACTGTGTCTCTAAAAATAGCCAGGCATTGTGGCAGGTGCTTGTAGTCCTAGCCACTCGGGGGGTTGAGTAAGAGCTGCTTGGGCCCAAGAGTTTGAGGTTGCTGTTAGCTATGATGCCATTGCACTCTACTGAGGGTCAATAAAATGAGACTTCATCTCAAGTAAGTTCATAAAAGAAGAGATGCAATGATGAATAGGCATATTAAATAATTCAGTCTTACCTGTAAAATATGTTACCATCCTTTATTGATAAGATGGCAGCATGTGGAAGTAGGCGTGGAATGTCAATGACAGTCTAATTTCATAAAACCTATCTTGTGAAGAACACGACCAGACTTATTAAAAGGTTTAATATTTTGTATATCTTCAGGCCCAGCATTTCCAAACAGGAATGTATCTGTAAAAAAATTACACTAAATGAGTTATTTAAAATATAGTCTTAGGCTCGTTTCAAAGTACTACTTATGATAGTAAACCACCGAGAGCATTCTGAGTAGAGCACAGTAATGACATATATTACTATGCAGTTGTCTAAATGATGGTTTAGAAGAATATTAATGACTTAGGAAGATGTGTGTGACATATTATCCAAAAATAGGCAAGTTGAAAATATTATGTACAGTATCATCTAAATTTTACTATGTGCACAGAATGAATATATGACCTTACTCCTGCCCAAGTACCCAACATACATTCACCCAGACACAAAAGACAGAGCAAAACAATGCCTGGAAATCTACACTAAAATGCAAAGGGTGATTTTCTCTAGCTAGGGGGATGCTATTACCACATTTTTAGTACTGCTTGCTTGTGCTTCCCACAACAAACATGATTTTTTTTTTTTTATAAAATAAGAAAAAAACGTGTTTAACAAAAAGACTATGTCACACTTTCTATTATAAAGGTCATCTCCAAATTCTTAGATGGTTGTTGAATTATCATTGCACCTTATCTATGTTTTCTTACACTAAAGAACATTATCCTAGCCTTTCCTTGTCTTATATCAGAGGAGTAATATAATTAGTTGCTTGTCTCATTAAAGCTAGTTTAGTGAGGCATTTCTTGAGAGAAGGCAGATGTTTCTCATTAATTTACTCTACTTGATTAGATTAAACTCAAAAATGGAAATATTCGTCCAGGTCGAAATTGGCTTTGCCTGGGTTTGTCATGCTAATTGGTTGTAAAGCTTAAAATTGTACTGAATGTAAGTAGATTTACCTGAATTGACTATTGTTTAGTTATTGCTCTTACTTTTCTTAAAAAGCTAAAATTGTCATCTTTTGGCATCAAATGTGATATTTTGGTAGGCAGTTATGCTCTTTATGTTTACTTTCTCTTTTTCATTTTCCTTAAGTTCAACTTAGTAAACACTAATTTCCTCCCCCACATAAAGCACGCTGTTAGGACCAGAGAGGGACAGGCTTGTGTGAGAGCTGCTTGTTACCTGCTCCAAGGTTTGCACTCCAATGGAGCATTCAGATGCACAGATGAACACATTGGGGGAAAGACCTCCTGGACAGAAAGAAAGAGTAGTTTGAACAAAGAATGCAGAATATTATGGTAATGATTCCAGGAGCTATCAAGTGAAGAGGTGTGGCATGACCTTAGCGTCCTCTGGAGTGGTGGAAATAAAGCCAGACATTCCTGTTAGACCTGAGATGTTGAATACCAAGTTGAGGAGCTTGGAATTTACTTTGCAAACAGCATCAACTTAATATTTTAAGTAAGGAAATTCTCTAGAAAGAAGCAAGACCACTGGAACAGAGATGGGAAAGACAAGAGAACTGGAGGCCGGCAGGGAGAGTAGGGTACTCATATAAGCAAGACTCACAGGGCTGGAGACAGGTTGGGGGGGAGCAGAGGGGATGAGGCAGATACACCTGAAATGGTCAGGGGAGGACTGGCAAAATAGGGGTATGAACTGGACCTGGTACAAGGTGGAGGGGAACTTGAAGATGATCTCCTTTATCAGGAACGAGCAGCTGCAAACCTGATAATGGTGTTACTATTATGGAGATGCCAATAACAATAATAATGACAATGATTCTAATTTTGAGGAGAGACAGAAGCCAGCGAGTTTGTTTTATACATGCTGAGAAGATAGCGCTGCATGGGAACCATGCAAAGTATCCAGCCAGTGTGAGCCTGTAACTCTGGAGGGAAATCGAGACTTTCTTTAAAGGGAAGATGGAAAAAGTGGGAGCAGAAAATGGGAGAAAGGAAAGACTGAACAACAGTAGTCAGAGAGGACACACACAAAATAAACCCCAAAAGAAAATGTCACTTGTTATTGACTTATCCAGTAAATGTTTATTAAGATCTTATAAAGTGGCCAGGCACAATGGCTCACACCTGTAATCCTAGCACTAAAAATAGAAAAGTTAGCCTGGCATTGTGACAGGTGACTATAATCAGCCTACTTGGGAAGCTGAGGTAGGAGGGGGTGACCCCCTAGTGAGGAGGCAGATGGCAAATAAGGATCATCATCTGGACACATACCCTGTATCCAGATAACAAAGGCCCCGAAGAAAGAGCAAGTAGGGTAGGGTTGGCCTGTGGGCTCAGAGGCACCGTGCCCAGAGTCCAGGATAGTCTAGGACCCATGAAGGTGTTTTATTTATTTTATTTTACTTATTTTGTTTTTTGAGACAGAGTCTCACTATATCACCCTTGGTAGAGTGCTGTGGCATCACAACTCACAACAGCCTCAAACTCTTGGGCTTAAGCGATCCTCTTGCCTCAGTCTCCCAAGTAGCTGGGACCACAGGTGCTCACCACAACAGACTATTTTTTGTTGTAGTTGTCATTGTTGTTTTAGCTAGCCCCATCTGGGTTCGAACCCACCAGTCTTGGTGTACATGGCTGATGCCGTAACCACTGTGCTATGGACACCAAGCTGCTTTTATTTATTTTAAACTCTGAAGAAAAACAGGTTGAAGCAAATGTTTTAATATGTGATGTTTGTCTTTGTACCCATGCAGCTGTAAAATATAGTTTTTTTTATTTTTTTATTGTTAGGGATTCATTGAGGGTACAAGAAACCAGTTTACATTGATTGCATTTGTTAGGTGAAGTCCCTCTTATACTTGTGTCTTGCCCCCCAAAAGTGTATCACACACTTAGATCCCCACCCCGAACCCCTCTTTCCTCTCTCTGCTCTTCCTTTTCCCACTCACCTCCCTCCTTCCCACTCTCTGCTCCTCCTTTCCCCACCCCTCTCCCTCCTTCTGTCTCTCTGTTCTGCCCTTCCCCCAGCCCCTACTGTGCACTAGGTCATTAATTGTCCTCAAATCAAAATTGAGTACATAGGATTCATGCTTTTCCCTTCTTGTGATACTTTACTAAAAACAATGTGTTCCACTTCCATTTGGGTTAATACAAAGGATGTAAAGTCTTCATCTTTTTTAATGGCTAAATGATATTCCATGGTATACATGTACCACACCTTGATAATCCATTCCTGGGTTGGTGAGAATTTAGACTGTTTCCACATTTTGGCAATTGTAAATTGAGCTACGATTAATAGTCTAGTGCAAGTGTCCTTGTGGTAAAAGGATATTTTTTTTCTTCTGGGTAGATGCCCAGTAATGGGCATCTAACGGGCGGTCTAGCTTGAGTGCTTTGAGGGTTCTTCATTCCATACTTCCTTCCAAAAAGGTTGTATTAGTTTGCAGTCCCACCAGCAGTGTAAAAGTGTTCCCTTTTCTCCACATCCACACCAGCATCTGCAGTTTTGAGATTTTGTGATGTGGGCCATTCTCAGTGGGGTTAGGTGATATCTCAGGGTGGTTTTTATATGCATGTCTCTAATAATTAGGGATGATGAGCATTTTTTTATATGGTTGCTAGCCATTCATCTGTCCTCTTTAGAGAAGTTTCTATTCATCTCTCTTCTCCATTGATATATGGGATTGTTGGCTTTTTTCATACGGGTTAATTTGAGTACTCTATAGATCCTAGTTATCAAGCTTTTGTCTGATTCAAAATATGCAAATATCCTTTGCCATTGTGTAGGTTGTCTATTTGCTTTAGTTGTTGTCTCCTTAGCTGCACAGAAGCTTTTCAATTGAATTAACTTCAACTTGTTTATTTTTGTTGTTGTTGCGATTGCCATGGCAGTCTTCTTCATGAAGTCTTTCCCTAGGTTGATATCTTCAAGTGTTTTTTCTATGCTTTCTTTGGGGATTTTTATCATTTCATGCCTTAAATTTAGGTTTTTTTATCCATCTTGAATCAACTTTTGTGAGTGGAGAAAGGTGCAGCTCCAGATTCAGTCTTCTACATGTGGCTAGGCAGTTCTCCCAGCACCATTTATTGAGTAGGGAGTCTTTCCCCCAATGTACATTCTTGTTTGGTTTATTGAAGATTATATGGTTGTAAGGTGTTTCATTTCCTGTTTTTTTAATTCAATTCCAAATGTCTACGTCTCTATTTTTGTGCCAGTACCATGCTGTTTTGACCACTATGGCCTTATAGTACAGCCTAAAATCTGGTATGCTGATGCCTCCGGCTTTGTTTTTATTAGTAAGAACTATAGGGCTATATGGGCTTTTTTCTGGTTCCATACAAAATGAAGAATTATTTTTTCCAAGTCTTGAAAGTATGATGTTGGTATTTTATTTTTTATTTATTTTTTTGATAAAACCACTTTAAATGTTTTTTATCTTTTATTATTTATTTATTTATTTATTTTTTTGTAGAGACAGAGTCTCACTTTATCACCTTCTGTAGAGTGCCATGGCATCACACAGCTCACAGCAGCCTCCAGCTCCTGGGCTTAGGTGATTCTCTTGCCTTAGCTTCCCAAGTAGCTGGGACTATAGGAACCTGCCACAATGCCGGGCTGTTTTTTTTTTTGGCAGTTCGGCCGAGGCTGGGTTTGAACCTGCCACCTTCTGCATATGGGGCCAGCACCCTACTGGCTAAGCCACAGGTGCTGCTCTGATGTTGGTATTTTAATAGGGATGGTGTTGAATCAGTAGATTGCTTTGGGAAGTACTGACATTTTAACAATGTTAATATTTCCCAGCTATGAGTGTGGTATGTTCTTCCATTTGTTAATATCCTCTGCTATTTCCTTTTTTAGGGTTTCATAATTTTCTTTAGGGCGGTCCTTCACCTCTTTTGTTAGGTATATTCCTAGGTATTTCATTTTCTTTGACTCTATGGTGAAAGGTCATTTGGATACCCGTTATTTCCTTGTCTTGCCTAATCGTATTGGCTAGAACGTCCAGCACTATGTTGAATAGCAGGGAGACAGAGAGAGCAACCTTGTCTGGTTCCAGTTCTAAGTGGAAAAGCTTAAGTTTTACTCCATTCAGTAAAATATTAGCTGTGGGTTTGTCATAGATAGCTTTGATCAATTTAAGAAATGTGCCACCTTTGCCTATACACTTTAATGTTCTAATTAGAAAAGGATGCTAGATTTTATTGAATGCTTTTTCTGCATCTATTGAGAGGATCATATGGTCTTTGTTTTAGCTTCTGTTGATAAGGCGATAACATTTATGGACTTGTGTATGTTAAACCATCCTTGCATCCCTGGAATGAAAACTACTTGATCATGATGTATGACTTTTTTGATGATAAGCTATAATCTATTGGCTAGGATTTTTTTTTTTTTTTTTGAGACAGAGTCTCAAGCTTTTTTCCTGGGGTAGAATGCCATGGCATCACAGCTCACAGCAACCTGCAACTCTTGGGTTTAAGTGATTCTCTTACCTCAGTCTCCCAAGTAACTGGAACTACAGCTGCCCACCACAATGTGCAGCTATTTTTTGGTTGTAGTTGTCATTGTTGTTTGGCAGGCCATGGCTGGATTCCAACCCGCCAGCTTTGGTGTATGTGGCTGGTGCCCTAGCTGCTTAAGCTACAGGCACCAATCCCTTGGATAGGATTTTGTTGAGAATTTTTGCATCTATTCATTAGTGAAATTGGTCTAAAATTCTCCTTTTTAGTTGGGTCTTTTCCTGCTTTTGGTATCAGGGTGATGTTTGCTTCATAGAACAAGTTGTGGAAGATTCCTTCCTCCTCAATTTTTTGGAATCATTTCTACAGTACAGGAATAAACTCTTTTTTGAAGGTTTGATAGAATTCTAGTGTGAAGCCATTTGAACTAGTGCATTTTTTTGTTGGGAGAATTTTCATTATTTCTTTGATCTCAGTGCTTGAAGTTGGTCTATTCAGGAGAACTAGTTCTTCCTAGCTAAGTCTAAGGAGAGAGTATGATTCCAAATGTTGATCCATTTCCTTCACATTGTCAAATTTCTGGGCATAGAGTTTCTGGTAGTATTCAGAGATGATCTCTTCTATCTCTGTGGCATCAGTTGTTATTCTCCCTTTATCATTTCTGATTGAGGTTACTAGAGATTTTACTTTTCTATTTCTACTTGGTCTGGCTAAAGGTTTTTTATTTTATTTATTTTTTTCAAAAAACCAACTCCTTGTTTCATTAATTTTCTTTTGTTTTCAATTTCATTAATCTCTGATTTAATTTTGCATATTTCTTTTCTTCTGCTGGATTTAGGGTTAGGTTGTTCTTTTTCCAATTCCATAAGATGGCTTATGAGTTTGTTGATGTGCTCTCTTTCTGTTTTTCGAATGTAAGCATCTAAAGTGATAAATTTTCCTCTCAGAACTGCTTTTGCAGTATCCCATAGGTTTTGGTAGCTTGTGTCTTCATTGTTGTTATACTCGAGGAAGTTAATTTCCTGTTTTATTTCTTCTTGAACCCAACTGTCATTCAACAGAAAGTTGTTTAATTTCCATGCCTTTGTGTGGGGTTGAATGTTTTTGTTGGAGTTGAGTTCCACCTTTAGTGCCTTGTGGTCTGAGAAGATACAAGGTAAAATTTCAATTCTTTTGATTCTGTTGAGTGTTTTGTGTGTTTGTCCTACAATATGATCAAATTTGGAGATGTTCCGTGGGTGATAAGAAGAATGTATTTTTTTGGCTTTTGGGTGGAGTGTTGTATATATGTCTATCAAGCACAGTTGTTCTAGGGTCTCATTTAAGTCCCTTATAGCTTTGCTTAATTTCTCTTTGGAGGATCTGTCCAGCTCTGTAAAAGGAGTGCTAAAGTCCCCTGTTATTATAGTATTATAGGATATCATATTGCTCACACTAATTAAGGTCTGTTTCAAGAATCTGGGAGCATTTAAGTTGGGTGCATAAATATTTAGAATTGAAATGTCTTCTTATTGTATTTTTCCCTTGACCAATATGAAGTGTCCACCTTGGGACACTTAGTTGTTTTAAATCCACTTGTATCTGAAAATAAGATTGCAACCCCTCTTTTCTTTTGAATTCCATTTGCCTGAAAAATTATCTTCCAACCCTTAACTTTTAATTTGTCTTTTGAGGCTACGTGTGTTTCCTGCAGATAATAGATTGATGGCTTGTGTTTTTTAATGCAATCAGCCAGTGTATGTACCTTGAGTGGGGAATTCAAGCCATTAACATTTATTGAGATAATTGGTAAGTGTGGTAGCATTCTATTCATTTTATTTTGTGAAAGCCCATTGGTTAGTTCTATCTTTTGCATCATTATGGAATCTAGATTCTGTCCTTTAATTTCTGGGTGCTTATTTTGCTGGTGGTTCATTGTGATGGTCAGTGTGTAGAACAAGTTGAAGTGTTTACTGTAGAGCTGGTCTTGTTGTGGCAAATTTCCTCAATGTTTGCATATCAGTAAAAGATTTTATTTCTCCATTAATTTTAAAGTTGGCTTAGCAGGATATAGAATTCTGGACTAGAAATTGTTTTGTTTAAGTAGATTAAAAGTAGATGACCATTGTCTTCTGGCTTGAAAAGTTTCATTAGAGAAGTCTGCAGTCACCCTGATGGATTTACCCCTGCAGGTCAATTGATGCTTACTCCTGGCAGCTTGCACAATCTTTTATTTTGTCTTGACTTTGGACAGGCTAATTACAACGTGTCTTAGAGAAGTTCTATTTGAGTTGAGATTACCAGGGGTCCAAAATCCCTCTGAAAGGAGAGTGTGTCAGAATCTTCGGTGATATTTGGGACATTTTCATTTATAATATTCTCTAGAATGGCTTCCATTCCTCTGGGGCATTCTTATTTCCCTTCTGGGATACCTATAACTCATATATTTGAATGCTTCATAAAGTCCCATAATTCTGTCATTGAATGTTCTGCTTTCTCTCTCATGTTTTCTGTCTCTTTAACTATCTGCATTATCTCAAAAGTTTTGTTCTTTACCTCTGAGATTCTTCCTTCTGCATGGTCTAATCTGTTGTTGATGCTTTCTATTGCATCTTTATGTTCCCTAATTGACTGCTTAATTTCCTTCAGTTCTGCCATATCCTTTCTATATTCTTCATATTGCTCATCTCTTATTTGATTCTGTTTTAGGATTTCCTTTTTGTTATTTTCCACTTTCTTAGCAATTTCTGTCATTGTTTTCATCATCTGTATTTTAAATTCCTCTTCTATAATTTCTAACATTTCTTCATAGGTGGAATCTTCTGCAGTAGCTACCTCATGGTCTCTTGGAGGGGGGTTGCTCTGGACTGGTTTTTCATGTTGTCAGGATTTTTCTGCTGATTCTTCCTCATGAGTGTTTTCTTTTATGTGTTTCCTTGCCCTAATTTTCCTCTCACTTCCTCTTGCTCTTTATGTTACCGTGCCTCTGGCCTAAAGTTTTGATGAGGCCTTTTGGTACAGGACTAAAAGTATGAGAAGATTGAAGAGCAAGAGGGAAAAAAGATTTTAAAAAAAGAAAAAAAGAGAAAGGAGAGGGGGTAAGTAAAAGGGAATATTGACAAACAGAAGAGAGACACAGAAAGAGGGAGACAGGGGTAATAAAAGTATACAGTAGGGTACTTTGACCCACACCTTAAAACCCCCCAACATCTGAGAGTGATAGATTGGGTGGTTTCCTTGAGGTCAGCAGCTCTTTGCCAGCCTGAGCAGACATGGTACCCCACTTCCTCCAAATAGAGAGGAAAGACAAAAATACTATAAATCAAACCAAACCAAACAAACAGAAAACCTTGCAGGATAAAATTGCGGGAAAAAAACAAATAACAGGGGCAGAAACAGTAGCAAAAATGAAGTTCTTATTATCAAAGAAGGAAACAATGGAAAATTGTATTTTCACTAAAAAAATGAAGAAAAGAAAAAGAAAAATCTGGGGGGTGGGGAAATTGAAATAAAAAAGTGAAAAACAGATCCAAAACCAAAGCGGTGTATATATCTTGCTGAATATTGTCTGGGCAATAGGTGATCTTTTGGGGTATGAGATGCTAATCATAATGATGATACAGTTGTAGGAAATGGAGATTGGAGGCCTCTGCTGATCACTTTGCCTTCAAACCCTGCAGGGTTGGAAGCCTAAATCTCTCCTCAGCATGCTTAAAAGATACTTTAAACCACTAACCTTGGCTAGGCAGAAGCTTTCTCAGGAAAGCACTTGTCACTGGGATCTCACCACTTATCTGGTGTGCCAAACTGGCCTCACTCTATGCCCAAGGGCCAAAGCTGCAAGGCAGTCCTTCCACTACCAAACACTGAAAGTTCTGTTTTTCCCCCATATCTCAGTCCCAGCCTTTGGCGCTGGTCACAACCACTAGATCACTTGCCCAAGGACTCCCAGCCTGAGCCTTGCTCTGCCACCCTGAGGGTAGAGCCTGCAGGGAAAGCTCTCCAACAATGGCTGTGCTTAGCATTCCACAGCCAAACAATGTTAGCTCCTTTGGGGCCCAGTGGCTCAGTCCTATGCCCTGGACAATGCTTAAAGACACCCGCACTCTCATCCAAGTTCCCCAAAGGTAATCCAAAGAAGTGCCCAAGTCCAAACAAACAACACAACCCACAGGGAAGGCTTTCCTTGTCTGCAATCTCACTGCTGTTATAGTTACAGTTGCAGCAGTCTGTTTGCAACCACTTGCCACTTCTCCACTGTTTTTGTCCTCTTCCTGGGGTCTAGAAATCTCTTGCTGTCTCCCTGCATCCGCAAAGGGATGTTTCTGGCCAAAGTCCATAAGCCAGAGATGCCTGAATTCTTCTCGCCCCAATCGCACTGCTCCCAGTTGCAAAGAAGCTGTTACTTGGCTGCTATTTTGCTCCACTCCCTAAAATACAGTTTTTTAATTTTTTTTTTCTAAAGGAAGGGCAAAGAACGTGAAAGTGCTCAGGGCCCACATGAGCCTGGGAGACTTGCAGCTGGTGAACACACAGGCAAGGGCTGACTAAACGCACACTGAGGGGGCATTTCATCTGGAGGTTTGCAGGTCCCTCATATTGATGCAGATTCCCTAGCTCAGGGATGGACACACCTGCATTTTCCAGGCCCAGGTAGGCTCACAGACCAGTTTGAACACAGACATTCTTTGGACCCAAGGGGGCTCAGAATTAGTTTGATAACTGCCTTCCCTAATCCACCACTCCCAGAGCAGATAACACATGCTAAACAGACTGCATTCTTACATAGGGCAGTTTTAAAATCAACTTCTGCCCATAAGCCCCCTCGTACCAAATGGTTGTGACATATTTTAGACATACATTTCATCTCCTGCAACTCCCTGCCTGCAGGGTGAGAAAAAGCTGCATTTAAAGCCCTGCTAGAGAGCCCAAACGGGTTGTACACTAGGGAGCCCTCTCTGCTGCACTGGAGATTGTACCCTCTTCTTATCTATCAATAAATTCTGTCCTGTCACTTAACTCATATTGACATGTGGATTCACCCTTCAAATCTTTGAGACCAAGGACCTGGAAGAGAGAGACTCCAGTTTTAGTACCCTTCAATGACAGGGAGCAGTGGAGTGTTAAGAACTAGATTAGACTGTGATGGGTTCAGAGGTGATGGGAGGAAAGAACATCAATGTCCTTAAAACTAAAACTTGAACTTCACCCAACAAATGCAAACAATGTAACCTAATTGTTTATGCTCTCATATTAATCAGAAGGAAAGAAAAAAGTCTTGATCAGGAAAAAAACACTGTAGTAAAGGGAAATGGGATAGTTAGTAAGGAGGAAACCAAGTTGAGTAACTGTTAGTTTTCCTTCAAATTAACTTCTTTTGTGCACCTTGATTCCACATCACTGCTGTTCACACTGCCAGGGGAGAAATTTGTGGAATTTAATAAGTAATTGAATCCTGCCCAATTGGCACCACAGTATTCTATAGAGCCAAAAACTAATGCCTGCTAATGTTCAGGAAATAGTTGGTAAACTAATGTGGTCTAATGAAGTGGATATGCAGACTGATCACCAGTCCTGTACTTTTCCAAGTTCTTAGAACCTTGCATTAACATGACCTAATGAGACAGCCACTAATTCATCACTCCCATTTACCTAAGTAATTATCCTCTTCTCATCCTTCCTCTGGAATTAAACTATAGTGTAGGAGATGATTTAGACATCTAGCTCCTGGCTCCCTGTTACTGTAGTCAACCTCATTAATCTTCACAAACTTTTTCATTATCACAGATTTGTGACTCACCCAAACAAGCACAGCCATCAGAGGTAAATTGAATTGGGACTCTCTATCTCCGACCACTTTGTCTTTTATTTTTTCCAGTTGCATTGCTCAAAAAAATGTTACTTGGACCAGTAGCTGGTGAACCTAAATGGTGATTACTCTACCTTGGATGCCATTTTTCTAGCCTGTGGAATAGCTACCCACTTGTCTCTCCAGAGTGAATGCAAAAGTTTCTTATCTTTCCTAGCCACCATGTGACCTCTCACTCCAGCTAGAATGACTTTTTTCCTATTACAACCACTCTGACCTAAGCATACTGCCATCGTAATGGCTAAAGAGTGTTACCTGGAGCGACACCTCAGTTACCTCACTTCCTTCTGTCTCACTTTCCTCATTTGTAAGGTGAGTATTACCATAGTATCAACTTTCTAGGGTCATTAAGAATCAAATGAATTAATATATGGAAAACTTATAGAATTTATCAAGTGGTCAATAAATATGCTTCATATTTCCTTACAATATTGAAGCTGCTGACTTCCTGTGGTTGGTTGTTTGATTTTATGCAGCCCTGGGCATGATTTGTAGGAAAGAAGACCATGTAACAAAGGAGTGATTCCCATAGGGTGATGACTCCTCCCTCACCATCTCCTCTGTATTTGTCAAGATGGAAGTTCTATGTATTTTAGTTCCTAAATGCCGACTCATTCCTTATTTTCTTTAGCAGAACACTGTCATTTCTTGCTTAGACAAGAGTGAAAAAATAGCCAGGTGCTGTGGTGGGCACCTATAGTCTCAGCTACTTGGGAGGTTAGGCAGGGGGATCTCCTGAGCCCAGCAGTTTGAGGTTGCTGTGAGCTATGATGCCATCACACTCTACCCTCCTAACTAATCTTCCTCTTCCTTTAAGAACTTGCTGTGCTCTGGTCTGGTTTCTGGATACAGCCAGAGTTAGCTTTTAGAAATAACCAGAACACACTAATCTGGTTCAAACTCATTCCAAGGCTTTCGTTACCTTAGGGTAGAGATTGGAAAGCTTGCCTTGGACAGCCTGCTATGCCTTGCTCCCATCAGACTTACCTGCCCCCCTCCTGCCCTCCCTGTGTTCCCATGACAAGCTGACCTTCCTGCTGCCCCCACCCACCCAAGCCTGTGGAGAAGGCAGCCTTCTTCCTCCTTATCCATTTGGTTCACATCCACGTGCCAAAAACTGAGTACATCCAACACCTTTCACATAACAGGCACACATGAACATTAGTTGGACAAAAGTGATGGAAAGATGTATTTGGCATTTAGAAATAGCTAGTTTATAAAACCGTAAGTTTGGATCTTAAGCACTTTTGAAAAAGGAAGAAAGGCAAAGTAGTTGTGACGCCTACTCCATGACAATCAAAGGAGGTGATATAAATGTAGCTGCTAATCCCAGCACCCAACACAGGGTGGGTCGAGCAGAAACTCCCTCTCCTTCATGCCCTTCCCACTGCTTCCCTGATTCACTACACCTTTTGTCTGCAAGGATTGAGGCGACACCTACCCATCAAGCCAGCTCTACTCTCGCTGTCTTTCTTGGTCCTGAATATCCAGAGCTACTTAGCACAATTCTGCCCCTGAGCAAAGTGTCAGAGAAGGTCATCCGCAAAACATTCACCTCTCCCCCACCCCCAGATCCCTTCATTTTCCATTTGTCCTTTTTTTCCTAATTATGCAGTTAGATCATTCTCAATTTATTACCATAGGAGATAAATGATGGCAAAGAGCAGAGGGGAAAAAAATGTTCCTTGGATTTTGAGTTTAAAAAAACCTAAGGTCTAGGTGATACATGGTGGCTTAACCTGTAATCCTAGAACTCTTGGAGGCCAAGACCCAAGGATTGCTTGAGCTCAGGAGTTTGGGACCAACCTGAGCAAGAGTGAGACCTTGTATCTACTAAAAATAGAAAAATTAGCAGGGCACAGTGGCAGGATCTTGTAGTCCCAGACACTTGGGAGATTAGGCAAGAACAGTGGTTCTCAACCTTCCTAGTACCGCAATGTATTTTCATTGATAAAAAGGGGTCGTGACCCACAGGTTGAGAACCGCTGGGCAAGAAGATCTTTTAAACCCAGGAGTTTGAGGTTGCTGTTGTGAGCTAGGTGGACACCATGGTACTCTAGCCTGGTAGCAGAATGAGACTCTGTCTCAAAACAAACAAACAAAAAACCTTAGGATAATGGAGAGGATAGAAAAAATTGGGCAGAAACATTAACTTATAAGAGAAAATTTTCATCTATTTCCCTCAAACCTTCACCCCAAGAAGCTTAAGATGAGAAAATTGTTAATCCTTGGGCTGGTGGGAAAAGGTGGAAGGAATAAAGGGTCACAAGGTTCCTAAGGCAGAGATGTTTCCAGACTGAGCTCTCGAGAAATATTCAGTACAAAATACTTTTGGAGTTTGAGAGCTTTTGTACCTACTTCTCAAGTGTAGTACTGGGATATTTCTTACTGAGTAAGATCTCAGAGAAGAAATGATCACATAATGTTTTGAGGAAGTTTCATGGTTTCCTGAGGAGTGGCATGCTGGCAGCAGAATGAATCACAAGTACCTAAGAGTAGCAAAAAGTGACCATAGAGACTCCCACACCTGAAGGGTTCTGTGTGTCACTAGTGTAACCTGCTGACAGAGGACCAAGTGGGTGAGGGACATAGCACCCAGGGACTGATGTGGCCAAGAAACAGGCAGGAAGAGAAGGATCACAAAGCTGCCTCACCCAAAGCTTGATATTATGTGTATCCCTGAGACTTAGACAGACTCCAAGGGAAGAGTGGAAATGAGATGGGGATCCTTCACAATTAAGTTTTTGTCAAATCAGTAGATTAGGATTAGGATAAGGTCAAAATAATTATTAGATTGAATTATTTATAAAGGTTTACAAATTATTTTCTTGCCTGAATGGTGGGCTGAGGCTATTTTTGGTACCCAAATCCCTGCAACCACAGTCCAGGCAAGGTCAGAATAGTGAACAGAGGAATGACTCATTGTCACCTACCTTCATGCTGTGAAGCAGGGGAGCGTGGGGTGAGCAGGCTCTTTCTTTTCATCCCATCTTTTTGTCTTCCATGCCAAAGATGTTAGGGATGAGCTCTGCAGAGCATCTTTAAAGCCTACCAGAGCCATGGTTGCTCCCCAAATAGCATCACCATAGCTTTGGTCCCTGTGGGAATATCTTCTTACAGAGCCAAGAGCTGTCATCCATTTTAGTTAAACTAAGAAACTTACAACATCCAAATGTGTCCCAAAGTAATGGCAAGTGTTTGAGTGGTCAGCCTGGTGGTAATGCACAACACTAGGAGAAGAAACATGTGATCTTTGGGACCAGTCAGGCCTAATGCCAACAAGTTCTTTTCCTTATTAGCTACATCATCTAGGGTCGTTGTTTAACCTCTCTCAGTCTCAATATTTTTATGAACATATTCTAATATACACGCTTAATTTAACATCTGTGTGGTAAGGTTGTTGTAAAGATCCAAAGTAATGCACGTAAAATCCTTAATGTACTTCTAGGTTGATCAATGTATCCTAATAATAATCATATTCATGGGCCAATCAAGAGCTCTTTTAAAGTTAAAATATGAAGCTGGAGAGAAAAACTCCAACACAATTCTATAGCATGTACCATGGAAAACAACACATAGAACATGTAAAAAAATAACAACAACAACAAAAAAAACTAGGCCATGTTCTGGGGAAATTAGGAGGTTTGGAATTCACGTAAAGCTTCAAGTGTGATTATGTCAAACAGGCTTTCTGGCCGGGAGAAGTTATAGAGTAAAGATCTTATTTCTGAATATAAAATGGACCAGAGGCACAAAGTAAGCGAGAGGAAGAGTTTCAAAGCCTCAGGACATTCTGGGTAAAGTACAGTGTCTGATGTTCTTAACTGAAAATTTCATTTCTTAGCAGGTAGGAGAAGCAACAAGAAGAATGATCATCTTGGAATTCATAACAGTGAAAAACAGAAACACTAAGGATAGTCAGTCGTGTACTCCAGACTTTAGGAAAACACATTGTTCAAAAGCTCATGAAAAGACTGGCATGATTCCCTGGCTAGAGACACTGAACGCAGAGTAGGAGGAGTTAGGAAACTATTATTTAAGGGAACAGAGACATGGAAGTATGGATGTTAAAGCATTGAGAAAGAAAGGAACAGAAATAGAGATGTGGAGAGGAAGGCACTATGGGATAGACAGAGAAGGACAGAGACGACAGAGAGACCCAAGGACACCGCACATGGGGGAAGAGAGAGGGGAGACACGGCACAGACGGATGGAGGCAGCAGGGGGGAGGGTGTGGAGCAGCAGGCAACGAGTTTAGTCAGCACAAGGCTTGTGGAGGGCGGCCCAGCATCCGGTGCATGGACTTCTCTTTTAGTCAGAAAGCGGGGATCCCGGAGCAGGTGACACACAGCCTCACAGATGACTTATCTAACCTCTCGTGTTCACAGTGCGCCCAGAGGCTGCTTCACCCATGAAGACTTCCCTGCTCCCAAGAGTAAAATGTGGGGGCAGCTCCTAAATGTTGACAGCTGGAGCCTCCCAAAGGGCACAAACTAAAGCAAATCCCAGCTGTGCTCCGTGAGCAAAGGCAACAGAAAATATTATCTGTTAGGAAAGGGAAGTTCTAAAGATGAAATGCTGCAATCACAACTGATCTTGAGTGGGAAGAAAAGGCATAGCTAAAGTCATATTTGGCTGCCCAGAAAGCTCTCAGGTGACCTTAGATTAAAATATATGTATATATACAAAAGTAGAAAGAAAAGTCACATAACCAAAAGTGAAAGCATGAATGCAAATGCAGCATAAGAAACAGAGTGAAGGAGGAAATACAGAATGAATTGAAACTTTTAGAAGATGCTAAGAAGGACGAGATAACAAAAGTGTGAGGTTGTTTAGTTTAGGTGATGTAACAAAGTTCTAGGACAGTCATTCATTTACTTATTCGGTTGATGGGTAGATTTATTGAAGATCCTAGGAAAGGCAAGGTGGGACCGAGGTGTTAAAATGAAGACAAAATTCCCAGTTCAATGAGCTTGGGTTCTAGTTTATAGATGGTGAAGAGACCCCTGTCCAAACCAGCAGGTGTGGAGCACAGGCAGAGAGGGGCTCCAAAGCATAGGGTCAGTAACACGGGGCAACGTGTGATTGGGAAGATTGTGAGCAGGACTTCAGTATGGGTAGGGTTTAACAGGAGGACAACCGGGATGGGGAGGATGTCATTAAACTGATTTGTGATTATATTAGCCAAAGGTAGGTTAGGCTGCAGTAACCAACATACCCCAACGTGGAAAGGGATCATGACCAGTTTGAAAAGAAAATGAGCCCTGGAGCCAGCAGCATTCATGGCGAGTAAACTATCGATGTGCGCTTTGGTATAGACAAATGGTATTATAATGGTGGAAGGCATTTATCGATAATTTCTAATAATATTGAACATTTAGTAGGCGCCACATTCATACTATTGGTATGATTACCTTATTCATGAAAAACCTGAGACTTAGACCTTTTAAGCATTTTGCCCAATGTCCTATAGCAAGTGAGCTGAGATCTGAACCTCATGTGTCTGACTATAGCATTTAGACTCTCTTTCTTTCTTTCTTTTTATTCTTATTCATTTTTCTTTATTAAAAAGTAATACATAGCCGCATTATGTAAACAGTAATGACAGAATATAGAAGCAGAAAATAGTTGCAAATAATCTGATCATCTAAAGTCATTGCTGTTAAAATGGTCACCTTTCATTCTCATTTTAATGCATCTTACATGTGAAAATGTTTTTGGTTATATCCATACATTTATTATGGAAAACCTCTATGTGCCAGGCACTGTAATTGGTATGTGTGATAGTCAGTTGCACTATTTATCCATATTTCTGATTTCCTTTTTTTCACACATGTGATATGGCCATATTTTCCTGTACCTTGGAGTTGGGCATAGCTATAAGACATGTCAGACAGAAACTTTAGTATGATCAGATGTTTGACTTGCTAAGTTCCTTTCCTCTGAAACAATGGCAGGTGAAACTCCAGATAGCAGAGTATTCGTCTGACTGCTCAATGGAGTTTATCTGGAACACACCCTCAGTCAATCCTTGATGGACTCAAAGTTTAAGAAATTGTCTTTTAAGGCCTGACGAGGTGGCTCATACCTATAATGCTAACACTCTGGCAGGCTGAGGCAGTTGGATTGTTTGAGCTCCAGGAGTTCAAGACCAGACTGAGTAAGAGTGAGACCAGAGCAAGACCCCATCTGCACTAAAAATAGCCAGGAGTTGTGGTGGGCTTAAGCTCAGGAGTTTGAGGCTGTGACCTCTGATGCCACGGCACTCTACCCAGAGAATGAGAGTCTGTCTCAGAGGAAAAGGGTACAACATATAGTAATTAATTTTCTCATTAATTATTTTGTCTCCCTGAAGTTAAACCCAGAATACACTGGAGTTTGAGATGTTCTCAAACTTGTTGGATGTGTGTTTTTGTGTGGAGCGTTACTGCATAAGGTTCAAAGAGCCACCTAATTCGAAAGAGCTCGGGGCTTCTCACAGGTCCAGGCAGGGAAAGTATAATTCAGAGTGGCCTCTGCCAGCACACATAATCACTTTCTTCCAGGGAATTTTTGTTAACTTTGTACCAATGTTGTATTTACTTATATCTGTAATCATATGTTACACAGAGAAGTGAGTGAAAATGCAGGTGATCAAGGAATGATTTGGTAGATTTCCTTGGAGGCATTTTCTGATGTTGAGATCTGGGCACTCTGTAACTTGCCTTGTTTCAAAGCGAGATCTGACCTGTATGTTCAACTGGTATCAACCAAAAAACTGCCTCATTGTATTTATAATTCTTTGGGCCATGATATGGAAACTGCCCTGCCATACTTTTTCATTTTTACAATTGTCTTTATACTTATCTTCTCTAATTATCTTTTCTATATACTGTTGTGACTCAGATAATGACTTTATTCTATTAAGTCACTAAAAATCAAACAGAAGATTCTATCAAAACATAGCTGTCAGCTAAAATTTTATTCTGTGGAAGGATAAAACGTATTCTATTTTAATAATTTTAATTTGTTTCTGCCACAAAGATTCATTTGTGTTGGTTTCCTTTTAAATTTAAAAGATATTTGAAATGATGCCACTTAATATTTCTCTTCTGACTGGTTCTGTTATCTGCTGTCACAGAGATTGTGTAGCCACGGCAACCTGCAGCCAGACTCGACAATATAAAGTGTCTGAGTGCTCTTCCTTATTCCGTCTCTGACTTATTTTATAAAAACTGGCAAGTCACTTACCATTTTCTGCCTACACATTTGAAAAATATGTTAGGTAACTATTGTCAACAAACAATGCATGCTTTTTATCTGGTGAGCATCAGTTTCATCACTGCCACAGCTCAAAGAGTGTTCTTTGCTCAGCGGGGGAGGCAAAATGAAAAAGACAGAGATCTCAGGGCTCGATGGTATTTTTCGTGTAAATACTCCTTCTATAAGTCGTGTCTTTAGAACAATTATTTAAATGCCTAAGATTTTTACAAATGCTGTTAAAAGTCAGGATCAACTTTGCTGTTTGTTTTATTATTTTTCAGGCAAGTGTTAGCTATGTTTTTTGCCTTCCTGATTTAATGTTAGCTCCTGAATCCAAGCTCCCACCTAGAACCAGGCAGAATTCGAAGGCTGCCTGTGTCTATTGTTGCACCTCACACCATCCCTCCAAGGTGTGAACTGACAGAAGCAGTATTCCCTGTAGTTAGGAATACAGACTGATATGAATTCAAATCTCAGCTCTTAACTATTAAATCTCATGACTTTGAGCTAATTCAATAATCTCTTTGAGGCTCAGAGTCTTCATTCATAAGATGAGGATAATTAACAGTACTAACCTCTCATGGAGTTGATGTGAGCTAAGAATTAAATAAGATAATGTGTACACTTAATACAAGATTTGACATATAGTAAAAACTAAATAACTGGCAAGTATAAATGGTAGCTATAGATTGCAGAATGGAAAAATCAGAGCTCTTTCCCATTTACTTCTACCAGTGCTTCAACCACAGCCTCTTTGGAAGCTATTGGTCCTTGGTTATGGGTGGGCCTTCCGGTGTATCTGCTAAGTCCTAGGAGAGGGAAGGCACACAACATCATTCCTATCTCCCTCGCCACCACTTCCCTTGGAAATGATTCTCCTCAACTTCTCCCCATCACTGTCTTCTACTTCTCACATGAACAGCAGCAGAGTTTTTAGTTTAAACACGATAAAAATTATTCTGTCTTCAATGTCTTTATTCCCTCTCCCCCACCTACCTCAACCTGTTTTCCTTGACTTGCTGGGAGTCTAGATCAATTGCATAAAATTAACTTTCATTTTTAAGGAGGGAACATCATCTGTGGTGATAAATTTATATAGGCAAAATATCAGGGAAAATAGGAGCTTTTGTTGACCTTCCAAAAGATGGAGGTGGCTGCATTAATAACTAGATCACAATGCCTTTTCTCTTTTAGCTGAAAATTAAACTAATATAGATTTTTCTTGGCACACAGTAATAAGCTGGGATAGAATGGAATGAAGGAATCATTTTTCTCAATGTATTTATAAAATAAAGTGGAGAAGAATGTCTTCTCTGGTTTCATTTTCTCTGAAATGCTTATTTACTGTGGCCTAGGTTGAGATTAGAATTGAAAGAAGAGGGGCTGATGCCTGAGATTGAATACAACACATTTTAAAGGGGATCAAAGCAATGGGATCTCCCAGAGAGAAAAGCAGAGTTGGAGCTGGAGAACCTAGTATCCTTTCCACATAAATCCTTATGTCCTTCTCAGTGTTAATCAGAAAATAACAGGGTGGACATAAAGTTCGCGTGCAATTTAAAATAGTTTGACATAGTAAATTGCACACAAACTTGTCTTCCTAGTATTTTTGTTTCTGCAATGTTTCCCCCATGCAAAAAAAAAAAAAGTCTTTATTTCCCCTATGGAGAAGTAACCTCTTTATTCCATTAAATTCCTACCGATGGAAATAAATGAGGATATCGACCAAATGAGAACAAGGAAAGGCTGTTTACTTAGAGCTTGCTATGCCCAGGGAATCAGTTGCTATCACTCATGTTTTGGCAGACACTCAGAGGCAGGCAAAAGAGGGAGAAAGTGTTTATAGTGGAATAAAGGGAAGCCTTCCAGTGTGCCCTGAGTGGAGGCTATGGGCCTGAGAGAGGCAAAAACAGGTAAGTAGCAGCAGTATGTTCTATAATTGATTGGGGGCATAATTAGTTTTCTCTAGTTGGTATTAAGCTGGGAGTGGGGACAAAAATTAGAGAAGCCATCAGTTATTGATCAAGGTCTGGCCATTTAGGGTCGACTGTTATAAGGGTTGTTGTTTGAGTTCTTGGATTGTTGCTAGAGATAATGACCTGACCTCCTACAGGCATGACTTGTGCAGAGCAGGCTGATCTCCTGGCCTGGTTACTGCAGATGAGGCCTTGAGCTGGTCACTGCAGATGGTGAGTCAGACATCTGTTTTCACTATGGTCTGGATGTTGGTCTGTTTGTATTATCAGTCTTTGATTTCTACAGGGGATGTTGCATTTTGGGGGAACCAGCTAGAGAGCAGTGGGTTTGGGTTGTGTTCTGAAATCATATTTGGTTTCCCGAACACTAGATACACACAAAGCATTGTTTCACCATATTGTATGGAGATGAAGAACAGGGAGGCCGGACTAAGATCTGGGGCTCCAGAATAACATTAGACATATGCAAATTATAATCATGGGCCAAACTAACAAGAAAAAAGATTGATGGCGAGGCATGGTGGCTCTTGCCTATAAACCTAGCACTCTGGAAGGCCAAGGCTAGTGGTCTGCTTGGGCTCAGGAGTTTAAAACCATCCCGAGCAAGAGCGAGACCCTGTCTCTACCAAAAACTAGAAAAATTAGCTGGGCATGGTGGCACACCCCTGTATTTGCAGCTACTCTGGAGCCTGAGGGAAGAGGTTTGCTCAAGCCCAGGAGTGTGAGGTTGCTGTGAGCTATGATGATGCATGACACTTTACCCAGGCCAACAGAGTGAGACTGTGTCTCAAAAACAAAAGAAAATTGAGAATGTGTTTCTTCAACAGAAGGAGACTTGTAGGGGTGGCTATAACTTGTATTTCCATACACTGAAAATACTGTTATAAGGAAGAGGCTGCCAGTACACACAGCTAAGGTCAGTTAGCAGAAATGAGGGGCAAGTAAATTTTGTACAAATACAGGAAATGTCTTTCTGAATATTAAATCTCTCTAACAATGCCTTGAACAGCACCCTGAAGAAAGAAGTCTCTCCCCCTTAGACAGGCTCCAGCAGAGACCATCATCTATGGAGAGGGTTGTCAAGGAGGTTCATACAGAGATCAAAGGATGATACGAATCTAAACATTAAGGCAGGTCGGGACATTCACACTAAGTAATGAATAGCAGATTGAGGAAAGATGATGACATGCAATAAGTGATTGATATATTACCAAGTGGTAAATGACAAGACAGAAAATTAGGAAACTCTAACAGGAAACTGGGAAAAAAGAGGAGATAGAAAAGAGACAAAGAGGTAGAAAAAGAGAGGAAGAATGAATGAATGTAAATCAACTGTGTGAAAAGGAGGAAAGGCATAGCTGGAATGAGGCATCAGAAGAGTCAGTGTCTGCAGGGGCCTAACCATCAGCCATGTCACTGTGGGAGTTCTGGGTACTTGGTCACCTCTTGCAAGTGAAAGACAGGAGAAATACAAGTAGGTGATTACACATCCCTGACTCCTGGGGGTAGACCTTCCTGTGCCTCACCATTTATGTCGATTTAGGATGTGGGATGATGTTCAAGAAATCTAGAGGATTTACAAACCATGGAATTAATTTCTGGATTGAATTACTGACATTCTGGAAACCAAATGTCTTTAGGAATTTTGTTTATTCTGATCTTACATTCCCTAATTATTCATTATTCTTCATGATTAGTTGAAAGAGGAAATGCCCAATTTAGGCATCCTGTTTCAGAATGCAGTGTGACAGGGTAGCACAGTCTTGCCTCAGCAAGTGGAAGGAGGGAGAAGAAGCCCTAGCGTTGACTATGTATTGGGCCAAGCACTGCGCCAGGCATTCATGTGTTTAATCTTCTCAACCCTTTGTGAGAGTATCACTATCTTAATTTTTTTTTAAAGTGAAGAAAAAGTGAGGTTGAGTGTGGCCTGCTAAATTACAAAGGTAATTTAGTTGTTAATGAGCTGAACTAGGATTTAAAATCAGGTTTATAAAACTCTAAATTCACATTATAGATTACCACCAGAAAGCAACAAACCATAACAAAAGAAACAGAATAAATATTTATATATACATCTTAGCTAATACTTGGAAAATTAAGATGCAATAATGAAGTTCAAAATGTTAATTTTATTTTTGCATTTCACTAAGATGAAGATTATTTTTTAAGCAAAATTTGGTCATATATTCTAATAGTACTAGTAACAACAACCAGTAAATCTTCATATGGTACTTTTATGGAGTATTTAAAAAATGTATAGGTGGTTTATAGAAAATTTAATGTGGCCAAATATCCCATCGAGATATTAATTATGTTTGTTTTCTAATCCACAGGTTAATCATGAAAGAATGAAAGAAATCTTTCCCTCCGGCAATGCTCTCATCTTCTGGTGGAAGAGACGGCCTGCTTTAAGGGGGAATTAATGTCTTTTGGTAGGTTTCAGGGTGAAATGAAGGTTTCTTGGTGATATTGACTAGGAGGAAAGTGGAAAATAGGAGCTTTTGTTATGGAAGGAAATTAAACTAGAATGTCCCAGAATTTTCTTTACAATGTGAAAGGGTAAATGATCCTATCTCATGAGGTAGCTATTTATGCTATTCACCAGATATTTCTGATTCTCCTTTCAAACACAGCAGGGTGGCCATGAGACTTGTTTGACCAAAGAAATGTGCATGAAAATAGAAGCTGTAAGTGCTGGTGTGAGACAGCCACTTCTCTTTCTTCCTTTGGTGGTGATGAGGATTGTCCGATGTTGAGCCCCCTCACAGGCCTACAATGGAAATAAACCATGAGTGGGAAATAAACATCAGATTTTTTTTTAAAATAATTTTATTGAATCATAATTATGTACATTGGTGCAATCACAGGGCATGATTCATATACATTCAGAACATCAGATGTTTTAAGCTACTGAGATTTGGAGGATGATTACTACCCCAACATAACCTAAGAAATCTTGATTGATTTGCTCTGAAAAGTTGGGTACCGTGGCCAAAGGGATGGACAGCCACACTTGTCGGTGTGTATCTATGTACGGTATGAAGTGCGTGCACATCAGTGTCATCTCCATCAGACCACAGTCTAATGTATTCTAAGGAACACTTGCCAGGCTAGGCTGTAGGGCTCAGGAAGAATCTTAAATAGAGAATATGCGATCAACAATAGATAGGAGAAAAAGGATATGCAATCTAAATAACAACATTGAAGTAAAATAATGCAAGATATCAATAACAGAAAAATGGGGTACAATTCTCTGTCAAATAAGTTGTGAGTTAACAGCTAACCTTTCCATTTTACAGGTGAGAGAAATAAGGTTCAGAGACAGAAAAAGAAACTGTCCACAGATTGATTCCAAACCTGGCCTCTCCCTTTCTCTCTTCCTTCTTTTTAATTTTTTTTCTTACGTGCACATCATTATTCTATACCACACTGTCTTTCTGATTTATGATTAGTCTGTTTATAAGAAAATATTCATAGGTGATAAATTCTTAAGCCCTTTTCTTTTTTAAATTTTCTTTATTTCGACCTCATTCTTCAGTAATATTTTGTCTATGCTTACAATAATTTTTCTTTAGCATTCTAAAGATATTGTTTGTCTGTCTGCTGGAATCTATTCACTGCAGATGGGAAATATACCTATTAATTAGACTTACTTGATCATTTTGAATTAATCAGTGATTCCTAATTTGGTTTTTCTCTGTGGAGAATTTCCACATTTTCTGTCTGTCCTGGATAATGAGAGTGCACATAGTGAGCCGGAGTCAGTCAGGCTAGGATGGAGAAACACAGCTAATCTGGTCGGCTTAGGTCCCACGTGACTTTCACCTGTTGTGTCTTCCATCCTTGTTTTGCAAGTTTGGCTCCCACCTAAAGATGTATATCTTGAGTAGTTTAGGAAAATTGATTTAGGAGATTAACTGTCAAGTTGGAAATGTTTTAATAGGTCATGGATTATGCTGATTATTGTTTATTATTGTTTAAGATATGGGTTAATATGATCTTTGCTTTGAACTATTACATATAAAACTATGGTTTGGGAAATGGAAGGACAGAACAGTCTTGGAAGGTCTACTTTCACTGTTCTCCAGAATTGCTGGCCTTCTGGCAATAAAGCGTGGTAGACCTATCTTTGTCTCTGCATTTTGGCTAGTCGGTGACAAATGTTTAGACCTCTTTATCCAGTAAAAATAATCTGAAATTTACACTATAGTAGGTGAGGATTGTTACAAAATGTCTGACTAGATGGATCCTTTCTACCTGAAGTCCTTTATCTTTTCTAATTTCTGGAAAATTCTCAGCCTTAGTTTCTTTGAATATTACCAATCCACCATGTTCTGTTTTCTTTTGGGGTCACTGCTATTTTATGTGAATTAAAATTTTTTATTCTGCTCTCCCTCTCTTGACTTCTTCTTCTTCTTGGTGTGTGTGTGAGACTGAGTCTTCCTCTATTGCCCAGGCTAGAGTGCTGTCACATCAGCCTTTCTCATAGTAATCTCAAATTCCTGAGTTCAAGCCATCCTCCTGCCTCAGCCTCCAGAGGAGCTGAGACTATAGGTGCCTGTCACCAGGCCCAGCTCATTTTTATATTTTTAGCGGAGATGGGGTCTCACTTTTGTTCAGGATGGCCTTGAACTCCTGAGCCCAAGCAATCCACCTGCCTCAGCCTCCCAGAGTGCTAGATTCCAGGCATTAGTCAATGCACGTAACCTCCTCTCTTAACTTCTTTATTTTCTATTTATTTTACTTTGGGACATACCCTGATAGATTTCTTCCCCTAATGTTCATATTGCTTTTTTTTTTTTTTAATTTCAGATGAATATGATGGTACATTGATTAGGTTACATTGTTTGCATTTGTTAGGTAAAGTCCAAGTTGTAACTGAGAGTTTCACCCAAGAGGTGTGCCATATAACTCTACATTTTGCTGGTTAGGTCATAACTTTCCAAAGTCCCTCCCTCCTCTTTCCCCCTTTTTGAATTGAGTTGTGGGTTTCTCTCCTGTGGGCCTGTAGTTTGTTCATCTACTAGTTTCATATTATTATTGAATGGGATGCTAATGGGATGGGATGTATGAGATACTTACTTTTCCATTCTTGTAATACTTTACATAGGAAAATGTTCTTCAAATCCATCCATCTAATTTTTTTTTTAAATTTTCCAGTTAAATGATTCTCTTTCTGGCTTTCTCATCTTTGTAAATTAAGCTATCTATGTTATTAACTTTTTATTTCTACTACCATATGCTTTCCCTAAATTTCTTACTTGACATTTTCCATAGCAGCCCATTCTTGTGTTATAACCTGCTTTTATTATATGGAAGTCATTATTTTCTCTTTAAATAATTTGTGTTTACTTTCTTTTAAGTCACTTTCTACTTGCTCAATTGTGTCTAGTCAATAAGAAGATAGCTCGCAGGATGGAAGCTGAAAGCTTTAGGTTGGAAAGGAGTGGTAGGGACATGGTGGTGCCTGGACAAGGGCGTGGAGAGTTGTCAGTTGGCAAACTTCATTCCTAAGGCCAGAGACCATCAGTCCTCTGTTACAAAGTTCTGCCAGCCATGGTAGCTGTTAAACGCTGTATTCCTAGAAAGCATGCACACACACAGACTTATACACAGACTTCTATGCAGGAAGTTTATTTTTTTTGTTTTTGGATGGGGCTGGGTTTGAACCCGCCACCTCCGGCATATGGGGCTGGCACCCTACTCCTTTGAGACACAGGTGCTGCCCTATGCAGGAAGTTTATTAAAGACTATGAGGAAGTGAGGAAAGCAGGATTTGGCAGAGATGTTGAACAGTGATGTAGTTTCAAGAAAAGCCACAAAAACAAAAAAAATTCTATGCTGCTCTAAAGTTAGTAAGGTCCTTCATAATCTCCTGAGACGGCATGAGGGAGGCTCATGTTTATGTGTCTTTTGATGCAGACAGCTCCCAAGAAAGATTGACCCCTGGTGAGGTGGCTATCTCTAGCCAAGGACAAGTCCCAGAAAAACTCATCAAGGAGCCTGTCATCAATGCTTCCAGGAACTGGCAGAAGGAGAGTTTTAAGCCTAGAGGGACAAATGTGGGTAGCATACTGGGATCAGCAGTCTTTCTGGATTCTCTCTCTCTCTCTCTCCCTTCCTTCCTTCCTCCCTTCCTCTCAATTTTTTGGATAGAGCTTCACTCCATCTTCCTGGCTAGAGTGTGTGGTGTCATCGTACCTCACTCTTAGGCTCAAGTGATCCTCTTGCCTCAGTCTCCCTAGTACCTGGGACGATAGACACCCACCTCCACCTGGCTATTTATTTTTTATTTTTAGTAGAGATGAGAGTCTTGTTCTTGCTCAGACGGGCATTGAACTTATAAGCTTAGACAATCCACCCTCCTCCGCCTCCCAGAGTGCTGGGATTATAAGCATGAGCCACCACATTTGGCCTTCTGGATTTTCTTAAGCATCTTTTTGGGGCAGATAATTTCAGGAATAAAGCTCACTGTTACACAGGCATCATCATCTCCCTCCAGCAGCATTCTTTAAAATGCAGAAAGTATCTTTGTAATCTTGACTGTGACAAAGAATTCCTAAATAGGATAAGAAAAATGTGACCCCTTTAGGGGGAAAAAAAAACAAAATTTGACATATTGGACTTCATCAAAATAAAAACTTTCATTAAAAATATTTAAAATAATGTATCTGGTAAAGGATTTGCATCAGTAGTAAGAAAATAAACAATCTAATTTAAAAAATGGATTTGAGACACTCAATATCTCAGACCATTGGGAAAATGTAAGTTAAAACCACAAAGGGATAGCTATACAGGTATTATCATGTCTAAAACTTTAAAAGACTGACCATATCAAGTATTGCTAAGGATCTGAAGGAAGTAAAACTTTCCCACAGCTCAGATGGCAATGTAAAATGGCACAGCCACTTTCAAAGAGTTTGCTAGTTTCTTTAATATATTATTTTCAGTTGTAGATCTGTAACCAAGAGAAATGAAAGCATTTGTCTACATAAAGACTTGCATGTGAATGCTCATGCTCAGCTTTAATCGTAATAGTCCCAATCTGGAAATAATGCAAGTGTCCATTCACAAGTAAATAGGTTAACAAATTATTCTATTTCTATATGATGAAATGCTCTCCAGCAATAGAAAATAATGAATCATTAGTTCATACAGAATCTCTAAATAATTATGCTTAGTAAAAAAAGCCAGGCAAGATGAAGTACATAGTGCATGATTCCATTTCTATGAAACTCCAGAAAGTGTAGAGGATTAAATGGTTCCCCATGATCCCATCAGAACTTCAGCTCAGCCACCTGGAATGTCAATGGTGAAAGCTGGATTGGTAAAAAAGAGTTAAAGAAGCTAAGAAATCTTGTTGAGGCACCAAACCCTAGAACCCATTTGCCTCTTTTTTTCTCTGAGTATAATCCATAAAGGGCTGGCAGAGGATTGCAGCAAGAGGGAGCCACAGACATCTGCACCCCCTCTCCAGTGACGTCCCCAGTGGTAGCCATGACAGTGCTGATGGAGACGGCTGCACCTGGGGCTACGACAGCAGCAGGAGGCACTTCAGAGACATGTCCCTCAGAATATTCTAGCACTGGGGCTCCAGGGAAAAGCCACACTTGCAGCTAATTTGGTAGGCAGTGGCATTGGCATTTTTAAAACAAATGATGCCGTGTTTGAATTCATGGTGATAAACACTGGATACCAGTTATAGTATCTAATTCAGAGCTATTACTGCCCGATAGTCTGACATTGGAGTAAGGAGGAAAAAAGAGAGATGACGGTAGTAGGCACTTGCTCAGATCTTCAACTTTGACCTCAGCCTGGTATATACTAACTCTACTCCATGCCAGAATGTGGCTGTGATGATTAGATGTAGTTGAGTGAGTTAATGCATGGACTTTTTTATAGAATGGGGTATTTGAGTGGACTCTAAGTTACCAGGGGCAGAAGCCCAGTCTGAGCTGAGAGTGGACTGGCTCATTTAACTAAGAAAGTTGTGTTAAGCCTGTCTTCATCCATGATACAGATGTCACCAAAACCTTGTCTTTCTATCTCTGACGTATGTTTTCTTCTGTTGATCTTTCTCATGCATTTTCTTCTCAGGGTTGGTGAAATATAATTCCAGGTCAGGTGTTTTTTGTGACCAACATGGGCATTTTTGTGGGTAAGACCAGGAAAAGTTCTTGAGATGACTGTGAATTAGCCTGAGCTGGGTCACGTGACAACTTCAAATAAACCATCATGATCTTGTATGGCTATGGTCATACACTCACGTCTGAAGTTTTGGTCCAAGGTGGGAAGATGTATTCTACCTGAAATAGATGAGGTTGTGATACCAGAAAAAAAAGGTGTAGATGCTGGTCAGGTGAAAATACTAAATGTTTGCTATCACTTTATGATTGGTGCGTAGTCCAAGGCTTGTGAATTAGAGTTGCTATTGTGATTATTTTTGTTGTTAACATTACTATCAGCTGAATTAGAGATGTTTAACATATGTTGCATATTCACTTTTGCTTCATTTCTTCAGAATTCTTTAAGACTTGCCTGCAGTTGGCTTTATAAACTCAGGTTCTGACTCACTCGTTCTTGAGACAGGAGTATTTTGATGCACGATGTGATGTAGGAAGGGAGATTTACCTCTAGATAGATTCAAGGGAATCCTGAATCTGCTAGGCACAAGCTGGGGCATGTTATTAAGCCTCACTTCTCTTTTGTTTTCCCACATAGAAAATGGGGATAATAATAACAATCTTACAGGATGGTCGTGCATAGTAAAACTAATACATGGTAAATTCAGTGTCTGACTTTGAGGTATTAATAAAACAATGCTCTTAAAACTTTTGTCCTCATTTTTGGTACATAACAACTTTTTAAAAATAGTAGCAATTATTGTAGATGGTGTTTCAATAGTGGTTCTCATGATTCTTAAGGGAACTTTAAACCATGACTTGATAGTTATCAATGCATTAAAACCGATAACTAGGCTACTTACATTTCTCCCTGAATGGTCTGGCAACCACCTGAATATGAATCTCAGCACCACTAGCTGCCCACACAGTGGCTTTTCACAATCCCCTTGTCTGACCTGTGCTCACCAAGGCTTATAAGAAGACGTCTGTCTTGGCATCCATGCTTCGATAGGAGCCAATTTTCCTATCATAATATTCATTCCCCTATATTAGAGTGCCTTGTTTTCCCATCTGACAGCCTGAATTCTCCATAAAGTAGGAGGTGATATCCCTGAGCACCTACCCTAATGTCTGACAAAGAGCAAGTTCCAAAGGACGTGTGCTGAGTAAATGATTGAATGAATCAACCAATGAATTAATAAATCATCCTTGAGGGAAGATTTCCTGATGTTGGTGCCACACGAGCTTCCTATCTCCTAAGGCCAGCAGTTTCCTGCATCTTACCTTCTTTGGGTACTGTGTGTCCTGCTGTGTGCGTGCTTTGGCTCTCATCTCGGGGCTGAGCTATGACTGTCTTCATTATCTTTCTCTCTGCATGGAGACACCTTTTGCTTCACATCAAATTATGGCAATACATGCACGTCTGTTGCGTACAGCCTTTGTTTGTTTTAGAAACTACTTTGGAAAAAGCTTTCTCACTGTAATTTTCAATATCACAGGAATTTGACACTATGCCAAAAAGATAAAACATAATTAGAGCAGCTCTTACGTGTTTAGTATTGTGCCAAGAACATTTTTTTCTCAAAGGCATTTTGATTATAAGACTTTTCTACATAAATGTAATTGACATCAAAGTTGTATCTGATATACACCTGACTATTTAAGTTAGTTTTTCATTAAGTCTATCTTCTAGGGTGGGTTTAATATCAACAACTTTGAAGGTAACTTTGAAATAATTCATATACAATGAAGATGTTTCCAACAAGTTAAAAAGATTGAATAAAGGATGAATGCTATGTTGGAATCTATAAATTTGAAATATATTCTTTTAAATGTCATTAATTATATCTATGTATTCTATTTGTAGTTAGCTTCAGCCATGAATATCTGAAGTCTTTTAGGTTTGGTTTTGAAAGTTTTATGAAGTCATCATAGATCAGTGCTACATTTTTATATATAGTTTACATTTGAATTTATTTACATGTTCGCAGTTGTTCCATTTTATATTTATATAAAGTTTCTTCTCCTCTTCTTTGTAGAAAATGCTCATTCTCATAAATGTAACTAAGACAAAGAATTTTAGACCAAGAAATGGAATCTAGGTTATGTAAAGTCAGTAACATCTATCAAATAATGATACTTTTTACCTAGTATGTTTTGTTTTCCTGAAAATATTCCATGAATGAGTTTTCCTGATGGGCATGTGGTTTGGAGGCAATAGAGGAATGCTTCTTCTACATCCTACAAAGAACTTACTCAATCCAGACGGCATGCTAGGGCCCAATCAGGTGCTTCTGGATTTGTTGCAAGATTAAGTAGCACCTTTAAATCAGGACAGGCAAAATCTGTGTCACCTGTAGGTGGTTGGAGAAGGACAGCCAGTCTCTAATTGTTGCCACTGCCCCTGGCCTTGGATGTGCATTTTCAGATTTCTGATAACTACCTAACACAGACCCTGTGACTGGTATTTATTTCACAGTGAACTAGCTAACACCTGCCATGGCTCTTAACTAGTTTAACCTCCACATGTCTCTTAAAGTGATGGGTGTGGAAATTGCTGCCTAAATATACATAAAGTGGCTCTTTAATTCTAAATTTTCAAAGGGTAAAAAGAGAATATCTGTGAACTAAGCCAACATTGGAAAATGGAATGTGTACAGTTTTAACAATTAACTTTTTTAAAAAATTTTTACATATACCTGTGTTAATTAGGTTTCCACTTTTTGCCTTCACATAATTTAAAAGGCTTAAAATTTAATAACAAAAACAATGTTTAAGATAAGGACTAGAAACACAAACCATGTAAAGAATGAACGAAGATAAATACATTCAGAAAAGAAAACAGACAATTATTGCTTCAAAATATAAGCAATATTAATAATAATGCAAGAAAATAATGTTCACATTTTCAAATAAGAGTGTGTCTATTATAGAATGCTTTGACTCTGAGGATTAGTATGAAGTCATAAGTTAACTTCTTATTTTTTTTCCCAAAGTCTCAAAAAATAGACAACTAATATTATATAAATAAAAGCAAAAGAGAGTTTCAAAAAAAAAGATCATACCAAATCTTATAGACAATAGAAAAAGAATAAATATTTCAAAATCATTCTACTTGATCTGGATACACCTGATATTGAAATTGGATCAAATATATTGTTATAAAGGGAAATTGCAAACATATTTCACTTATAAATGAGGATGCAATATCCTAAACAACATATTGACAAGTTGAATTAAAAATTAATGTTTATGTAATGTACTTTGTCAAAATTGAATCCAATTTATGAGAGAATTAGTCACTATTTTCTTTTCTTTTTTTTTTTTTTTTGGTTTTCTTTCCCTTACCCCCTCCCTCCTTCTCTCTCTGTCTGCTCTCTCCTTCCCCCATGCCCCATTGTGTCATTGTCATTGATTGTCCTCAAATCAAAGTTGAATACATAGGATTCTTGTTTCTCCATTCCTGTGATGTTTCACTAAGAATAATGTGCTCGGTCACCATCCAAGTTAGTACAAACGCTGCAAAAAAACCTAACAATTAACTTTAAGACACATATATGCTAATCTGTCATACAAAGACATGTATTTGTATGTGTGTGTGTTATACATATACACATAACAAATTGCAATCATAGGTGTGGCTAATAACAATGATTCATGAACTTTGGAGAAAGAGTACTTTTGAAAATCTGATGCATGGGATGGATTCTGTGTTGAAACACTTTTATTTACATGAACTTTGACACACAGGGGATTCACAGAATCCTTGATGCTGAGAAAAGAAATAATAATTATATGCACATTATCACATATTTCATGTCATATGGATTATGGCCTCCAGTGGAAGGCATAATCACCAGGTTAAACACCAAGATAAATACAAAAACTGTTCTCTGCTTTTGTTTTCCTATGAACAATATCTATTTCTGATTGTATGAAGTGGATTGCTAGTGGTAAGGCAGGAAAGAGGACAGGGAAACGTAAGTCTATTGCATTGTGAGAAGACCTTGATGACATGCAACTTTGAAAAAGCTCACTAGAGAGATAAGTTTGTGGCCTCTCATTCCCTACAGCATTCAATGTTGGTGGCCATCACATTGGAAAATTCTATTAGTTTTCTGTGTCAACAGACCTCTAACTTTATTTCTCTACCCTATGTCTTGGTTGCTAAGGAAGGACTCCGCATCAGAGGCCTGAATGAGTCAACAGTTCACCTGGTGGGTGACAGGTTCTGGGACAGGAACATGTAAAAGGGACTTTACCTACTGGATTTCCTAACCCTTCCACTGGAGGTAATGCTACCAGAACTCACATTACAATGCCCCCTTGAGATGTATTGAAGGTGTTTCAGGATTTGGCTCCTTCACCTGCCTCATTTGTGCATTATTCCAGCTCCATGTGCCCTGGGTAGGCCAACTGCCTTAAAGAACTTCTGATGCTCAGCGTACAGCATAGCAAACCTGACTTTCCAACACAGAAAGCAGTAATTGAGCCTTGGGGGAAATGGCAGATCAGAAAATTAATTGATCACAACTCTCCATTTCTTAATCACTGTCCACCTCCAGAGTTAGCTGCTCTGAAGCAGAAGTGTCTGGACTGGAGGCTTCCTGAGGCACGTCCTTCGCTCAGCCTATTACACTGTGACCTGTTTTCTTGCAGAAAATGAAAGTTGCACTTCAATTTTCCCTCAGTATAATCCACTGATATATTTATATTCCATAGCTTGTCAGAGGTTCCCAATCCATTGATCACAGAGAAGAACAATTCAGATCTATAAAATTCGCTAGGTTTTAAAAAGTGCTATTTGGTGAATAAAGGAAGTTTCTTAAGTCTTAAGTTTTTGCTTTGTTCTTTTTTTTTTTTGGTTTTACATGGCAAAGAGAAATAAATGCTCATCTTGCCAAATATATGCTCAGATAATGAATGTGACTTTCTGTTTTAGAGTAGATTCCTACAGAGATAACTCACAATGCAATTTAAATCCTACTCTTCTGCTTGCACCATAGGAAGATATTTATCTGTATATCCTTTCAATTCTCATGAAAAATGTATAAATAAAATGAAGATAGACATTTCCATTTTGAAAGAGGGCTCCATAATAGAAAAGTGCCAAATTATTTCATGTTTCAGTCTTATTTTTCAGACTCCTGCCATATGAACATGTTTATTAACAACCTTCTCTGCCTAGCAAAGCCCCCGCCTTGAATGTCACGGAACTCAAGCTCTGGCTGAGAGCTGCTGCACCATGTAGAGTCAGGAAGAGCTATCTTACTGGTTTGTTTGCATTTTTGTCTCTCTTCATCTTAAACTGTCCCTGTATGAAACCCAATCAATTTTTTTTTTCATGATACAGGCCAAGGTTTATGTCTTCTGCCTTCAAATATAGAGACCCATAATTTCATTTGATCAAGCAACTTCTAACTTCAGAATGTTCCAAGTCATCTATCATAAATTGATGTCTCAGATTTCAAAGCTCACTTTCACAGAGACATAGTTCTCTGCTGCTTATTTTCCTAAGCCTTCACAATTTAATGCTGTGAATGTATAGACTGTATAATATGCTGTTAAGGTGCTACATTTACAATTGTTTCTGGAGAAAAAGATTGACTAGCTCCGGTTGCAGAATCGTATTTTGTCCAGCAGCCTCTGCGGCAGCAGAAGCTAAGGCCACCCCAGGCGTTCTCTCCATCTTATGGCCGTGCCACACTCACAAGGTTGAGGTTGGGCAGGTCTGCACAGCAGACACACAAGTCTCCAGGGAATAGGAGATTCAAGATGCTAGGCGTATATAAGTGTGGAACTGGGATACTAGTGCAGGCATACAAATTTGTCTTCCTCCTTCCTCTCCTGCTTGCTATCCAGCCAATTTTTAAACCATGAGGGCCCGTGGGAGCTAGGTGGGGGTACTATGACCTGAAAGGATTTAGCATTTTCTTTATATGTCTTTTCTTCTGCCGTCCTGACCTGTAGCTTTTAAAGGCAGCACTGCTATCCTAGGCAGGAAGCTACCCATAGCTAGAACACAATCAAATCCTTTAACATGAAAAGTTCAATCAGCTCTTTGAACTTGGCTCTGGTCTCACGCCTGTACATACCTTAGCTGTTTAAAGATTATCAACAGCTACTTGCTTGAACAAGCATTTTGGTTTCCAAAAATGTATGAAGACTGAAAAGTGTAGACACTAAAATCCTGTATTGCAAAGGTGAGTCAAATGTGGGCGAACCAAACTTTGAATCAGATTATAGCATACACCAAAAAATATACAACTCTAATAACCTATCCTGTTACTTAGGGTGTAAACTTAGTTTTGTGTTTTCATAAAAATAACTTTTATTTATTTCTGAAAAATTTTGTATTTTGAAGGGTAGCAGGATATGCCACCCCTGAAATATGTAACTTTGGCATAAGCATTATTTTGAGCTGAAGCCAATGGAGAAGCAACAGATTCAAGGCAAGCTCTCCACCTCCTCTCTGTTTGCCTAAAAACAGAACATAAATTTACAAAGATGTCCTCTTCCTCTCTCTGCCACGATGGACAAAGGTAGATCATAGAAGACAACTTTAAATTCTCATCAGCCTGGAGATGGCACCAGAAGCATCTATATGACTAATTTTATTAATTAGCCTTTATTCAGTTTTAGTTCTCCATGTATTTGCCTTCCCACAATTTACCACCCTCAAGATGCAAGGTCCTTTGTCTTCTCACTTCTCTAAAAATGCATTGTTCTTTGTTGAAGGTGCTAGTAATCTATTAGCTAGAGTTTAAGCCACCTCTTTCTATGAGATTTACTCATTTTCTCTGGGTGCCTCTCATAGAGTTATACATGTTAACAAACTTGAATTTTTTTTTTGTTGTTGTTAACCTGTCTTTTGCTTTAGAAGTCTCAGCTCAGAATTCAAAAAAGTAGAAGGGATTTTATTATTCCTCTCCTACAATTTGCAGAAAGGTTGAAGAGATACTACCTAGTTCCTGTATACCTACTGTCAACATCCAAAACTACCATGGGACATTGGTCAAAACCAAGAAACTGACATTTGAGAAGGGACACTAAGAAAGGGGCTTCAAAGAGGGTGGAAGGAAAACCTGGCCTGCTGAACCAGGGAATCTAGAGGGCCCATAAGAAGGTGGGTGTGAAGTAACCTACGTAACCAATAACCAATAAAAAGAGACAATCAGTGACCAATAGAAGAGGGAAATACTGTCCGGAGGTGCAGACGGTCCAATGAAAGACTTGCAGTCAGTTTCAAACAGAGAGGGTATTTATACCCATGCAGATCTGTGAAGGATCCACTTCCAAAAATTTGGCCATGCCCTAGACTCTCTCCTTGTTCTTCCTAAATAAAATCTGTGCTATCCTGAAACTTGTGTGGGTGACTTTTGCTCCCTATCCACAGTGTCTGTGTGGCTCCAGTTTTATTTTCAGTTTGCACTCACTTTTGCTTTCAAGTATTGCCAAGCATGGTTGAACTTGCTAGCTCTGCCAAGTAATCTAACCAGGTCATCTGGAACCCGGGCCTCAAGCCCTAAGCAGCATTAATATATTACTACTAGTAAATTCCTAAATTCCTTTATTTGGACTTTACCAGGTTTTCCATGGAAGTTGTCCTTCTGTTCCAGAACCCAATTCAGGGCAATGCTTTGCATTCAATCATCAAGTCTCCTTAATCTCCTTTGGTCTGGTACAATCTCTTAGTTTTTCTTCGAGATTCATTACCTAAGTAGTTTTAATGAGTACTAGCCAAGGATCCAGACAACCTAAATTTTTATGATGTTTCTTCACAATTAGATGGACATTATTGGTTTTTGGAAAGTATGCCACAGAGATGAAGTCTCCTCTTATCACAACATTATCAGGGGTAAGTGACATCCCTTTAATATTATTGGTGGTATGTTAAACCCCATCTCTTGGGTAAGGCCCTGTCTGTCACGTCTTTGCACTGCAAAGTTACTATTTGCTCTTGCCTACTTTATTATTTGAATATTTGTCACTAGGTCTAGCCCATCCTCAAGGTGGCTGAGGGTGGGGGGAATTAAACTACATCTCCTGGAGAAGGTAGTATTATTTAGATTTTTTCTATAAGGAGAGTTATCACTCCTCTCCCGCTTATTTGTTTATTCAGTCATTTGTTTATACCAATATGGATTCATGTATATTTATTTCATACTTTGGCTTATAAGAAAACGTATTTAAATATTCTGGATCAATCAAAACCCTGGAGCAGAGCTTTCACATAGGAGGGGACATGAGCATGACCACAGAAGGCCTCTCACGGAGGCACGCGATCCCACACAAGCTCCACTGATGATACACTGATTAGTGGGGACTTAGTCATAGCCTGAGGGAAACTCAGACACCCTTTGCTGCCAGCTCACTCGGCTGTTTCCTTTATGACTGGTGCTGTGTGCTGGCTGGTGCAGCTGCAACTGTGTAATGCTGAGTTTCTATTACTCATAGGCACATGCCCCACTCTCATCCCTGCTCATAAGGAATTCTGAGCATAAGCCTGACAATAAAACAAAGCTTCTTACTTTCCTTCTCCTTTTGACTAACAGATAAAGCACTTAGTTTTTCTTCCATAGGTGGCCAGGAATCTAAGAAATGTATCTCCTCATGTCCAGAAATATGTCTGTCTCTTTTGCACAAAATTACTAGTTTGTGAAACAGCAAAGTGTTTAACTGCACATCAGAACAATTTCCAATTCATTTCATTTTTGTTTTCATAATGATGAGACATAGGTTTGTTTTGATTTCAGATTTTCCTTTTATTTTTCCCCTTTAAACTCTTTTCATTTTACTACTTTAACTTTAGAATGTTGCCACATGCTAAAATATGGTATTTGGTGCTGACACAAGAGGTGTTTAAGTACTCAGAGGTGCTGTGGAAAGGCTTGTGCTGTGAGGCAAAGCAGACGCTTCACAGGTAGAGACCCTGAGATTGAGATGATAGTATTAAGGTAATAAAATTAGGCTAAGCAAAAAGCTTTGCCTTTTTTCCCATGGAAATTTACCCCAGAATCTCCAAGGACCCTATAAATAAAGAAATTGATTAAAATACAGGCCAAATGTTGTACTTTTCCTCTGTGGGAGAGAGAGACAGCCCCTAGAAGGGGCTCCCATTTTACTGTTCCCTCGCCTCATCTTCTTTCCCATCTCCAGATCCTTGGTGCCCCTGCAGATCCAAAGTGGGAATCGGGACTGCTTTGGGCATGTGGGAGTGAGGCAGATCTGGCCTGAATCCTGTCCACCTCTTGGGATGATAGAGCCTGGGTGAATCACGTGAACCTTTGAAAGCTTCAACTGCTCCATCCATATGGACGTTATGCCTAATTGACAATGGTACATTCATCTAAGGGGAGTCCTGTGGCCAGTACTCGAGCTGATATACCATGTTTTCCTGGGGACATGGGATACAGGTTAAGATGAGGTTAAGAAGAAGCAGGCTTCCTGCTGTCTCTGGGTCTCAGTAAGGAACTAATATTACTTCCAAAGAAGGAGCTATCTCAGTCATGCATCAAACTCATCCTCTTTAGCAGTGTTTACAGACTCAAAATCTTGACTGAAGATGAGTTAGCTGATTTCCACTAATAAAGTCCCCTATAATTATGAAAGTTAAACTGACAGGAAGAGGATGACAGGAACACTGCCTGAGACTAGGAGATCAGCTTTCTAATGATGAGGTCATGGCAGATTCCCACCTGAGGAGAGGGGCTGTCAAGCACCTGGGCTCTAGTTTGCTGTGCAGGATGATGGATGTGAGTGGAGCAGGAAAGGGGATGCCAGGGAAGTTGGGTTGGGGCACCCACAAGATGGATGGAGTGGGGAGGAAAGGGAGGGAGAACAGGATAGAGGGCTGGTGAGGCTGGGATATTGAGAGAGAGAGAGAGAGAGAGAGACTTAAAGAGACAGAGAGAGACAGAAAGGGAATGTTCAGAGCAATGAAGAAAGATGCAGGGCCACCTGGTCCAGAGGATCAATGTCTCAGGCCCATGGTATGCTTAGGGGCTCATGGGATGCTATAAATTTAATTTCCTTTAAAGTCAGAATAAACAAATGAGTATAACAATAATTAACATATAATGAATACAGATGGATTTTATTAGTCTATATACCAACAAAACTGCAAAATCTAATTTTTAATATTCTTTAATGGAGAAGGAGGCCCACAGAGGGAAAAGTCCTCAGGGCACAGCGAAGTCAGAGTGAAGTCCTGGAGAGAGCCACAGAGATGTGGAAGCTCTGTAAGGAAAGGTATTGCAGGGAAGCAGAGATGTTTAAAGAGGTTGTCTAATATCCATGTCATGCAACTGCCAACAATGTCTACTCTGAATCTAATTATGAGGGAAGAATCACATTAACACAAATACATACGAAGGGACATCCTACAAAACAACAGGCTGGAGCTCTTCGATAATAACAAGAACTACATAACAGTTAGGGAAACTGATCATCAATAATGAAAACTACATAGCAGGTAGAGGAGATTAGAGAAACATCTAAATTCAAGACAAGTTCCTTGACTGGATATAGAAAGAAAAAGTAGGGGGAAATAGGAAGAATTTGAATGTGAACTATAATAGAATTGTGTTAGTGTTAATTTCCTGAGAGAGATATTGTACTATGTTATATAGGAGGGTATTCTTATTCTCAGGAGATAAACACTGAAATATAGAAAGAGACAAAATATTGAAACTCATTCTCATAAGACGTGGTGACTGCCTGTGTGGAAGTGCACAGATCCACATAGATCCATGAATCTAGATGGAGGGTATATGAGTTTTCATCATGCTTTTCTTACCACTTTTCGGTAGGAATGAAATTTTCAAAATTAAAGTTTGAGAAAAACAAACTGAGGTAGTCTGAGATGGAGACATTAAAAGAAGTTTCAAAAGTCTTGTGGAGTCCTGTGCAAGAGAACCCAGCTGGAGACAGCTGTGAAGGAGGTCTGCACCAGTCTGCAGTGCTTTGGAAATGAACTCTTGGAGTTTGTTTTGGAGCATCCATTGGCTTTAAAGGCATGATGCAGGTAGCTTACAACGGCCCTTGTTCATTTGGAGTACATTCATGTTGAGCTTTATGTAAAAATCAAGGTGGAGATTTAATGGTGCAACAGGGCCAGTGGTTGCTTTTTTAGAATAGGTAGGCTCTGAGGTTGATTTTTTTTTGTCCAAAATACTGCTTTAGTGGGACCCCTAGGTTATATAACTGGGATAAGTAAGCCTCTTGGCTCTGAAGAAAAATGAAACGAACCCTTTGAGACTTCAGAAAAAGAAGCCGCAGATGATACATAATTCATCTGATGCAAAGAGAGGAAGTGCTTTCTGAACAGGAAGGGACCTGCACTCTAACTGATGGTCCCTAAAATGAAGTCAGAAAGTCGTATTGGTTTTATCAGGAAGAACTTGGGTGACAGACACCACGTGGGCTAAGAGCAAACGTGCTTAGAAATGGCAGGAAGCCTCTAAACTGAAGCCCTTGGTTCAGGATCCTGGTCTTAAGGATTTGAGGGTGAGGACTAGTTTTGGAATAGCTCACTGCGGATTCCCATGCTCCTGTGGAGCTAGCTGTCTTGTTTGGAGAAATAATGCTTAATATCTGAGTGTGGACAGATATCCAAGTGTGAGTCATCATCAAGGACAGCGCAGACCATCAAGGCAGAGGGACACACCCTTGCAGGACTGCGCAGGAACAGTGCACTACAGTGACACCTTGCGGCAATGGAAGCAATAGGCAGGAAAGAATCAGAAGTCTGTGTTCAGAACTGCACGTGACCCTCCTCATCCCTAGCTTACTGAGGGTAGACTCCTAGGGCTTCCCTGCCCTCCCTGGACAATTTGGCTATGGTAGGAAAGACCCTAAAAAGGATTCTATGTTTTCTACTAATAATTCGTGAAATTAGAATAATAACCTGGGATTGTAAGAGGTGATGGCATATTTGTACCCTGAGCTGATAAAGTTGTTTATATGAGTTGTATGTCATATTAGTATTTCAGGTGGCATCATTTGATGTGACTTTTGGAAATGAAGATCCTTCTTCCCTCAACAACTGCATTTGCTGTTTGTCTGGCTTCCTCAGCATCTGTCTTTCTCACAGTCCTAATCCACTGTCCCCAGCTCTGTTGGGGGAGTGGCTGTGCTTCTCAGACAATCTCCAGCATTACTTCCAGATTATGAACAGGACATGTGCCAGAGAGAGACTGCAACTGAGAATCAAACTGATATAAGTTTGCAAAGTGCTGTAAGCCAAGCATAAATATTTTTATCAAGGCGAAGAACTGGTACTGTTTTCTGGAGCAAAGCAGTTCAGCATCAGCTTAGCTCTTCCCCACCAGCTCTGTTTAATTCGGAGCACCTATGGTAAGCCACACACAATGCTAACTTACAGGATGCAATGAAAAGTGCATAAGACTCTGCCACTAAGGGCAGAGGGCTGTCAGTAGGAATGGCACACCTACAAGAGAGCTTACTGCCTTCCTTTTCAGTTTTGGTTGAATAATTAGAAGTTTTGCAAAGTTCTTTCTCATAATGAGCTAAATTCATCCTCCCTGAAATGTGCAAAGACCTTTTCAGGAAGAATGTAGAACGAATCTCCTTGCTCTGTCATGTAACTGACTTCGGATAATTGCCCGTCATTACCCTATATGCTGTAATGACTGTCAACCGCCTATGATTTGAGGCCTTCAATTCCTACAGTTTGTTCCATTTTCCTTTCCATCAACCTGGTCTTTAGATTCTGAGATACATGAATAGAGGAGATTTGAGCAGCCTTAGCCCAGAAAACTGTCAGCTGAGTAATAGCTTGTATGATAATCTTAAAACTCAAGTAACAATGTGATGGGAACCCCTAAATAAATGCCAACACAAAGTAGGAGTTCAGACTAGGTCAATGTCCCCTGGCTTACTTGAAACTGACATGGGTGCAGATACCTTCCCCTCACTAGAGAGAGTTTGTGACCTCTGAACAAGAAGGAATTCAAACAGGTCACGTGGGAAGCAAAAACATTTAGTAAAACAGAGACTGGAAAGTCCAGTGCACTTTCAAAGATGGTAGAGAGTGGACTGCTCCAAAAGAGGCAGCATGAGTTTGGATTTTCCCTTATTATACTATTCTCTAATAATAAGCTAACCCAGCAGTGGAATTTTCATGGGTTTTTTTGGGCTGAAGAGTTTTCAGAACAGAGGGTCCTTCCCCCTTAGGTCTATATAGAATAATTTATGGAGTTGCCAGGTGGTCATGGTATTTGTAAATTGTCATAGCACTGGCAGGTGTGGTTATTATTGTCATGCTAATGAAGCTAGTTATTTTAGGGACACTGAATTATCCCTGTGTCTTAATTGTGCACATGCTCCAATTAAAGACACTCTTCTCCTTTTGCTTCAGATAAGGGCATGATAGTGAAAGTAGAATAACTAAAGTGTCCCTGTTGGCTACATTCATCTTAGCTAAGCATATTTACATTCTCGTGACTTTCTTGTCCTGTTGGCCTTCCCTTTCTGACCCTGTAGGACATCTGACTTTTGTCTCAAAAGCATTTGAAAAAACTTTCTGAAGTCAGTGGTTCCATTGTCTTGAAATATAACTAGTGTCAAGGTTTATCTATAATTAAATCAATATGCATTTATGCTTATGGCTGTGTATATATCAAATATTTCAAATATCCACATAGCACTTAAAATTTATTGTGAAATGTTAGAAACAAAAGAACATTCAACGTATACGCACTATTTGAAAAATAACAATAAAGAGGCATTCCTAACTTTAAGCTTGAGAAATAGAGCAAAGTTGGGCATGTTTTATGCTCTTGGGTACAACCATTACATGATTTCATTTCCCAGATTCCCTCACAGGTAACTGCTAATCTGAAATTACTGTTTATGATTAATTTTCCTTCATTTCCATTTTTATCACATGTGTATGTATCCTGCAACATTATTGTTGAATTTTTCTTTTTCAAACTTTGTATAAATGGGATCATAATACCTATATGTTGTTACACCATTTTCCCCCTCCCTACATAGTATTTTTAGGTCCATTCACACAGATGCTTGTGGTTATATTTCATTCATATTCATGTACAGTTTTTTAATGTAAGTTAGTATTTTATTTGTGCACAGTGCTTTGCTCTATGACTAATGCCATGAGCAGTTTCATATATACGCTGATTGGACAAGAGTTTCTCTAGGAAATGTAGCTGGGAGTAGAGTTGCTGGTTCTTGTGCATTTCCACGTTAAAATTTATTAAATAATATAATATCAAAAGATCAGTTTTCACTCTAATAGCAGATCATAAAGGTTTCCGTTACCCAACAACCTTGTCAAACTTTAATATTTTAAATTTATGCCCCTGAGGTTGATGTAAAGTGGTATCTCATTGTGGTTTTACTTTGGGTACTAATGAGACTAAGCAGTGATAGGTTTTTTGTGGTTCCTCTTCTGTGAAAGCCATGTTCATGTGTGTTTCTCATTCTTCTATTGGGTTGGTCATTTGCTTATTGAGTTTTAGGAATTCTGCATATATTCTTGATACTGACCTTTTGGAAATGTAAGTGTTGAAATGCCTTTTTCCGGTTTGTGGCTTGTTTTTCTTAATGTAGTATTGTTCAATAAATAAAAAAATCTTAATTTAGACATATTTGAGATCACTAAAATTTTCCTCATGGTGTGCATTGTCTTCTTGAAAAAAATGAACTCTAAGATGTATGTCACAAAGAGTTTGTTTTAGATTTTTCTCTTAATAGTAACCACATGCCTCAGTACCACTATCAGACAACATATCCTTTCCTTGCTAAACTGCTCTGTATAGCTCGAAGCTCACCTAGGTGCTGGTCTATTTTTGACTCCTGTGTTCTCTGCTATTAACCTGTCCCTGCCTCCATATCACACTTGATTACCAATTACTGATTCCCAGAAGACCAAGTCCTCTTTCCACCTCTATGACCTCTTATTCTTAGCATTTGGGCTCTACTTTTCCATATTGATGGAATCAACTCATCCCGTTCCATGAAAATCCTATTGGGATTATGCTTGAGAAGTTCATCGACTGACCAGTTTGAGAGAAATTAACATCTTTACAATGTTGAGTCTTCCTGTCAATGAACGTGAAACATCTTCAAAAGTCTTCCAGGAAAGTTGTATATTTTTCCCTCTTACAGAACTTGACCATCTTTGGCTGGATTTATTCCAAGATATCAAATCTTTTGATGTTAACGTAAATGCTACCTTTTTCATTGTTGCTTTTTCTTGGGAGAATTCATGGGAGGCATCTTTAAAGTTGTTCCTAGTGAGAGATTATCTGTTTGCCAGCACCTGAGGGCATTCTCAAACTGGGGCCACTTTAAGCTTGTTTTTTGGTTGTGAAAATTGCAGGCCACAAACCTCATTTGGAATTCTGGCTTCAAGTTGTGCACGTGCTGGTTTGTGATTAAGACTTCGGAGAGAATTCTCCTCCTCACCCCGGAGTCCTGAGGCAGACCCACGGGGGTATCTGATCAGAACTTCTCTTGGACTCAGATCTCAGGCTTTGTTTGCTTTCAAGTCCAAAGGAGGCAGATGTCTCTTATCATACCTGGTTGTGTGCAGTCCTGCTTTCTGCTTTCTAGATTATCTTCCTTTACCTTCAGCTTGGCCAAGTTTAACAATGATACTTTTGTCATTTTCAAAGTAAATCTAGTACTTTTAGGCATTTTGTTCTAGGAGAAATGCTTCCTTTCATCTACTCTGCCATAATGCCAGAAGTTGAAATTGCTTCTCTTTTTTTTATGTAGCAAAAAAAAAAAGAAATGAGATTATTTGACATAACTCTTTCTCAATGAACTCATGTTTATCTCACATACTCTTTAATGGCTCACGATCATTGTCTTTAATTATAAATTTTAAAAAATGTATACTAAGGAAAGCTTGCTGTCTACACAAGCAGACACTCTAACGGGATTTGACACTTTTCTTAACCCCTTCCAATTACCAGTAAATGAGAGTTGTTCTAATTTGTAAAAAAAAACGTATACTAAAGTTGAACAACTTGTATTTTATCCTTTGCTTTCCCTCTTTGAAATGGAGACATTCGCTTTCTTCCAGCCTTGGCATCTCTCCCAGGTTCTATGCTATTCAAATAATTACCACAGGGACTCTGATGTCATACCTGCCATCTTCTGCAATACCCTTGACATAATTTATTTGAGCCTGAAGACTGGCTATACAAACAGTGCTCTTTTACTTTTCAGATAATTTGGACTGTTCCTTCAGCTTTTCCATTTTGAAGTCTGGAATTAGAGTTTAAGGCAAGCACAAAAAAATAGTAAAATCAGAAATTTGAGTAGAATTTCAAATCCAGAACAGATATGTCCTGACCACCCCAGAGTTCTAGATTCTAGGACAAGGCCTAACTATATTTTGCTCCAGAAAGAGAGATAGATGAAAATATCTGCATTTTAATAGATCTCCATTTGGTTTAAATAAAATTTGAGGACTGATGTTTTAAAAAGATTAATGAATTTCCGGTCAGTAGATGAAAGCAAAAATTGCATTGCTTGTATCTGTGGAAATGTGCCATCTCTCCAAAGATAGCTCCACCTCCTCCTGTCTCTTATGGTAGTGTTGACAACCCCAGAGAAAGACAGAGTGAATGTGCAGAGGTGTGGCCTGTGCTCTTGCTACCATTCTGTGGCCCACGGGTCTTTTCTACTGATTTATAAACAGACCACAGGTGGGGTCTAATAGTCTACTCAAATCACAGCCAAAATTATAGTAAAAACATGACTTAATTCTTTTCTGTACCACTTCCAGTACTAACTGTGGCTAAAGTTCTGAGCTAGTATAAAAATTGTACGCATTTTTTTAACCTGGTCAATTGCATTCTTTTAATCTAAGCGACTTAGGTTTTTCTGATGGTAGCAAAACATCTACTAGATAATGGAGTTGTGTGCAGCTATAATCCCTCTCTTCAAACCTCTTGTCTTCTCTTCATCTCCTTGACAGTAATATCCAAGGAATGATAGGAAGGTTGGTAAAAGTGGATCTTCCAGGGATCCTGGATGTGCCCAGTGAAGAAGGTGTGCCCTGTGAGCTCACTCAGACCTGCCTCTCACCCACCCCGGATTCACCTTTTGCTGAAGCAGCCCAGGTATAGTCTAAAGCCACTCAGACTAAATTCTTCATCACACATAGTTCTGAACCATTCTTAACAGAAGTTATACAAAGCCTGTCATTGAAAAACAAAATATCTAATAGCTATTATTTTTACTCAGTTTAATTCATATTCAAACTTTTTTGCTTTTGATGTTTTCCTAGCGGCAAGTGGAAACCCTGCTGTATGAAATGAAAGTAAAGGATGTTTTACAGTGTCTGTGAGATATAGGACACATTCGGGCTGAGGGTAGTAGCTAGGTTTGAACTATCATGAAATTATGTCTATTTCTTTCAAAGTTCCTTTCTCATCTTTTATAGCAGAGATTCATATCCCTGATTTGCATTACCAGAAGTTCTTTTAATTCAGCTCTAAAAATCTCTAAAACCACATTAAGTTGAGTTAATGTTATTTAGAAAACTAAATGTGAAACTTCATCAAAGGTGATACTCTGCAATATTAAGCCAACAGACATAACAATCCCCATCTTATCAAACCTCTGATTACTTTTTTATGTTTTCTTTCAAGTATAATAAGAAAAGCTGATAAATATCTGGTAGATTTCATCCTTCTATTGAGTAACTTACTTCCTTTAATGTCCTGTTTATATTAGGTTTTGCCATACATTTGATTCTGGTTAACTAAATAGAGATTCATTATGTTTGTATTTTAACTTTATTAAAGCAGTGATTTCATACATCAATATTTTTGATATCGATGGAAAATTATGTATTTGGCATAAGCACAATCACTTTGTCCTTGCTGGTAAGGAGTAAGTCTCTCAGCATTATGCCTTTATCACAGAGATGGTCTTGCTGATGTTGTTGTCACACTGAATACTGTACTAAGAAGATAAGCAGAACCTCTTCAATTAATGCCATTTAGGGAAGTAGGCCTGATGCCTGTGTTTTTGTTTAAAACTTCTATTAATTTCAACTACTTGATTAAAAAAAAATTCTAACTTGACTCTCATCGTTCCAGAATCTTAGGCCACAGTGGAGTGAAAAGGAAGTTTACAATCACAAGTAGACAATCATGATTTAAGAAAAAACTTACTAGTTTCTTTCCCATGCCCAGCCTCCAAACTTTATCAAAGATTTCTTCATTCATATCCCTTCACTTCTGTAAATTTCCATCGATCTTTTTTGTCACCTCTGTTCCTGTCTTACCTCGTGATGCCTGGGCAAAGGGACCTTGATAGACCTCCCTCTCAGGGCACTCCTGTGTTGAGTATCTGGGCTTCCACCCTGGCATATGACTCACACAGTGTGTGTATTACTCATTTCTGTGACATTGGAGCAAAGTAAGTGCCCAGCATCAATGAAACAAGATAAAGCATGGATAACGAATAGAATTTAACTTGCCAAATCATGTGTAAAGCCTGACACTATACCTTTTTCTTTTTTTCTTTTTGTTTTTTTCCAGCCTAGTGGATAGCTCCATCTGCCCTCTCTCCTCCCCTTTCCTCCAGCATTCATAGATGAGACACAATGGTGATTGCCCCCTACCGCCACAGACTCTGAGATGGATCCTGTCTCAGGTAGAAGTAATAGCACGCTTCTTGGGTCTCTGAATCACACTAGGCTGGTTTTGTTTCTTTTTCTTCTCTGACTTGGTGATTCAATTCTTGCAATCAGGTCCTTGAACTGTGAATGAACTCCCACTCTACCCTGTAGCAGAAGAGTCTCTAGTTCCTGACTGATCTCCACCCTACAAGAGTCTCTAGTTAGTTCCTTTTGTTATTGTTGGGCCTGGACTTACCTTCCTTCCACCATCCATCCCTCATCCTAACAAATTTGCCTTGTTTTACACAGGCTTCCTCCACTTTTTCCTTCTTCCTCTTCCTCAGTGGCCCAAATCAAGATGGTCATTTGCCTAAATGTCTGTTCAGGGTTGTACTCTAAATTTGATAAAATTATACAGTAAAACAAACATTGTATAATATCTAAAACATCCACCCCCTTCATATTCTGAAATAGTGTGTTCAACAAAGGTCACGGATTTCAGCTAACCTGCCAAGAGTCAAGGTGCTTCAAGTCTATGGACCTGACTGCTTAGCTTGAGATTTAGTTCTTACCTAAACATGACTTAAAATTCTTGAACAAAAGTGATTTGTTCTAAGCTATCTAGTTTTAAGTACATTCCTCACAGCCTTGTTCAACTCACAAAGAAGGACTATTACTGAAGCATCTTGGATTAATTCAAACTGCTGGCTACAGCGTCTGAGCCTTCTGAGCAATGCAGGAGCTGTGGAGATACGGCACTCTGCTCTCCCCAAAAGGACCTGCTTGAGGGTACATCGCGGGCAGTCATACCTTCAGACCTGCCATCCCAGAACCACCCCTACAGCACACATGGCTCCCAGAAAATGCCTGAGCAGATGGGTGTCAGAGCCAAACCCTTCCTCCTAACAGAGGACCTCTCTCAGTCCAAGGGTATCTTCAGCCTGGCTGGGACACTCTCAAGGAAGTGCCACCCTCTGATGCTTTCACGGGGTCAGAACTGCGTCACCCTCTGGACCCACCACTCCTCTGTCCCTGCCTCCCAGCCATTCGTCCAATGACGTCTGCATGTCCGGTTCTGCCACAGTGTCTGTTTCTCAGAGGACCTAAGCTGACGCCTCACATTTAACCTTCACTAACTAAAACACTTTTAAAACTCATTCTACCACAGCATAGGTACGAAACATTAATGTCTTCTTTCCATGCTATGGCAGAAAGGAATCTTATGCATTTAGGTGAAAATAATTTAAAGACAAACAAAAAGCTAAAAACCAAACTTATCCTGAGGCCTGCCATGTTTTAATAAGCCTACTCATGTACAATGAAAAAAATGACTTAGTTTACAATTTCAAAATTCATTAAAAAGGAAACTATTTTCTGTAGTATGTAGATCAATGTATTAAATCTACATTAAATCTAAATGTAGAAATGCAAGGAATTGAGGGGAGAAGCTAAAATTGGCTTTTGTCTTTATCACCCCCTGCTTTCAGTGTGAGGGAGAAAAAGTTAGGGTTTTGTGTCACCACATTAATTCTGAACAATCTTAGTTTCCAGAGTTGTCTGAGGTAGTGTTATTATCTCCCTGATAAGCACAGTCTCACTACTGCTGAAAGAGTAATCAGGGAAAAGTGGGAAATCGGAATAGTGTTCTGCTCATAAATCATGACAAGTGATTCAGAAAGGACAGCCCTGAGAGAGGCCAGTGGGTTAATAAACGCTGTCATTTTTGGTTAATGCAACTGTCAGAAAAAGGGTGAAAGCACACTCAACTTCATTTTGTCTGGGAATTGCTTTGAAAAAGAAACACCTCAAAGGAAAAAAAAGGTTCCCAAACTATCACATCTATAAAAGAAATTTCCATCAGGGCAATCATGAAAAAGAGTTAAATTTCTTGGTTAGGGTCTAATATTGCAGTTTACTTGTATTGTCTTCTAAGCAATAATTGCTACATTAAAATCTAAATTTCTTCTTGAAAAGAAAGAATGCCTTGTTCTTTCATTTGGGTTTATAAAATTGATGCTTCATATTGAATTTGGTGATTATTGCGTAGAGATGCATTTAAGATATATTAAATCACAATTGTGTTTTTTTTTTTTCAGAGCAAATGCTTCTATGGAGGGCCTATGAGAAGACAAATTATGGGAAGTCAATCTGAAGTCTAAAAACTGGATTTGCTGAATTGCTGGAATGCTCATTAATTTTATGTATATTCTGTATTTTAAAAAGCATTCAGGGAAACCCTGAGAATTAGGGATGATTTTTTTTTTTTTTTTTTGAGACAGAGCCTCAAGCTGTCACCCTGGATAGAGTGCCATGGCATCCACAGCTCACAGCAACCTCCAATTCCTGCGTTCAAGTGAGTCTCTTGCCTCTGCCTCCCAAGTAGCTGGAACTACAGGCATTCGCCACAATGCCCGGCCAAGGGATGATTTTGATACTTGGCAAATCTATCATAGGAAAGGAAGTAAAGACAACTTTTATTGGATTTAAGATGCTTGATTTTATGAAATGACTCAGGAGTTTGAGTATTATCCCACCCAGGTAATCTAAAATCCAAGGAGGAGAAAGTGAGGAGTGTGATGAATTTTAGAGTCTCAGATTGATGATTAGGGGTTCATAAAATAGTGGTAGGCCTGGGGTGATGGGCTGACGAGGCTGGGCCACCGTAGGAGCTCAGATGCACATGAACTCAAGGAGAGAGAATGGAACTTTGCAAGTACTGGAATGTTTAGACTTGAAATGTCAAATCCAAGACGCAGGGAGGAGAATTACTTAATTTTCTTTATTCCATTTTAATACACATTATAATAAGTAGCAACAAAATGACAACTGTTGACTCTATTTCAATTGTATTGAAAAGAACTTTCCTTTTATCAATTGGTCTTGCTACTCTTTGGTGCTCATCAGCAGTCTTCCCCTGTGGCAATAGTCCCAGCACCCATTCTGTGCCTGAGTGGGGAAAGCACTTGGGTTACGCTGTCATTGCCCATCACGAGGCGTGCTCGTTGGTGAGCTGGACTCTCACCCTGGCAGGTGAGGTGTTACCACCTCATTATCTTGAACAGCAGGACTTCTAAATTCTGCCTTAACAAATAGGTCAGTCTTGGACGCAAAGGAGAGTGCTACAAATGAAACCATCTGGCTGGTGATAAAGAAAATGTGGTTCTATTATCACTGATGGCACAGCTCTATGGCTCGAAAGTAGGTTATTAATAATTTTAACACATGGACATTTACACAGGAGTTTCTAAACTTTGTTGTATAGTTTACACAGTCAAGCTTACTAAATTAAGGTATTGACATCACTGAGGTCTAATTCTGATTTTGACAAATGTATAGTCAGGCAATTGCCACTGTAATCGAGATAGAGGAAAGTTTCCCCATCCCCCAAATTCTTTTGTGGTCTCCATTTGTCGTTAAACATCTAGTAACCCCTAATCTTCTTGCAACCACTTATCTAATTTCCATCCCTAATCTTTTTTCTTTTCCCAGAATATTGTATAAATGGAACCATACAGCATGTATCTTTTAAGTCTGGCTGCTTTCAGTTAGCAAAAGTCAACAATGCTTTTAAAATATTTACACAATAAAAACCATCGCTGGACTTTTTGAGAATAAAGTCTTCCCCTTCATATGCATGAGTGAGCTGAGCTGCATGGGAGAGGTGGTGAGAACAGATGTGGTTGTCCCTTTACCCACATAGGCCTCTCTCTGTGCTGGCAGTTTACAGGCATCTGGGCCAATCCCGACGTTTCAGAGTTGAGGAGGCTGTGGCCATGGGAGTGGTCACAGACACAAAAGAGGTCAGTGGCAAAATCAATGTGCAAATTCATGTTCCTGGTTCTAAATGCAATTCTTTTTTAGTTCTGGCCACACAGGAATATAAAACTTGTTTTAAAATGAAAATCAAGTATGAAGTTGGTATATATAATATATTCATTCTGTAGGTTTAAAAAAATTAATATCAAATAAAAATAAATGATTAAAATGGAAAAAAGGCAGGTGGCACCTGTGGCTCAATGAGTAGGGTGCCTGTCCCATATACAGGAGGTGGCAGTTTCAAGCCCAGCCTTGGCCAAAACCACAAAAAAAAAAAAAAAAGTAAAAAAAGCCACGATTATCCTCTAAACATATACTATGCTTAGTTTGTATCGTGTATAATGTTAACAAAGGGAATTACTATAGAATTTGAGCAATCTTTTCTTACATGTTTAAGAAAGACACAGTTGATTGTGATTTAAGCAAACAGCACAGATATTCAACGTCTCTCTTTTTCTCTCTTTCTTTCTCTCTCTCTGATTAACTATGACTTACCCACTAAATATAATGGTCCTCTGAAGGTTTACTGAAATATCAGCTCATAAAAGGAAGATTAATTGGAGAAACTGAATAATGGAAGGCTTCAGAATGAAGACCCAGAGATACAGAGAAAATTGTCCATTTTTATGCTTAGGTTGATTAAACAAAGTCTGGACAGTCATGTAGAAATACAGTTGACAAAACAGTCTAAATAAAGGGACCTAGCCTGCCTGTATAGATTCTTCTAGGCTCCTGAGCATGCATTTCTGTTAGGTAGATAGAAATTCAGCTCCCCTAAGGAAAAAGGAAGGTGGGGCCACCAATCTCACTTTAATCCTGTCCCTAGAGATGATTCACACCTGGGAGGAGGGAGCACCCTACCAATCTAGCAATCAGAACCTACCCTGCCAACTGCAAAAGCATGTAGAAGGTTCTGTAGCCCAGGAGTGAGCCTAATAGTAGATACAACAGAGTCTTGAATGTGACCTAGAACAGCCTTAATTATCGTGTCATTAGCTTAAAGCTACCTTGCAGTCCACACTCCCTCCAATGGGCTCTCAGAGAGGCTCATGGGAGGTCCATATGTATAGTAGGACTGTGGTTCATTCAGAAGATGACCTCTGAATCACAAGGTAGGCCCAACCCAGGCAATATAAAATAAAACTCCAGCCATATTCAAAGCCTTTCTCTTGGGACAATGGAGGCATGTTTGCTGTCTATGGTCTATCTTGCTCTGTAAACCTACATCTTTCTCTTACTTTGTAAACCTTTTGAAAGGGTTTTGGCAGTATATCTAGAGAGGAGACCAGGAGAGGTTCAGGCCAAGTTTAATGAAAGGGGACAGAGACCCGTCTGGGAAAAGATGGTGGCTGCAGTGAGGATGGTTGGAATGTTCTTTTTATATGGGGTATGGGGGAAGGAAGATTGCACAACTTGCTTGAAGGTCTTGGGTCTTTCCAGGGGAATTCTTGGGGCAGGACCAGGTAGGTCTTTTGTTCTAAGGGAGGAGTTAGGGGAAGCGTTTAGTCCCCTAACACCTATCTTCCTCGTCCTCAATAAACTTTGTTTCACACTTGCCTTACTTTGGTGGGTCTGGTCATTTTTTCACCAAGAGCACTCTAAAACCCTAGGATGCAGGCAGATAGCTGAGATCCTGCCATTTCAGGATGCAGGCAGCCACTATGAAATTTACACTCCTTCCTTCTGTGTGTGGGGGTAGGATCCTCTCTGGAATGGGGTAGTGTCTCAGGACCTACAGTCAAACAGGGTAGGTCAGATAATGTTTTTATAGCCAGATTTTACACAGAAAGGTGGAGGGAAAGTTGGAGTAATACTTTCAGAATTATCTTGAGGAAAAGAGGTTCTGGGGTCTACAGATTTCTAAATTCTATGCCTAGCCTCAGGGGAGAATAAGCCTCAGAGGTAAGAAGGCAGGAGAAGGTAAGAGAAAAACTCTTGCTTCTGAGGCTGAGTACATCCTTTGGGGATATTGCTGTCTGAACCACAATAGAATAATAACACAGAGCACCCAATATTAGCTTCACTTATGTATTTAAACCTAAAAGAGCTTAACTTAGAACCGATTATGATGTTAGGGTGATACATGTTTGCATGCCGAGGAGCAGGTTAACGTGTTTCATTTTTTGGCCATGTACAGGGAACTTTATTAAGGTAGGGCTCCTTAGGTCCCTCCCATTCTTCAGGGGGTCTGGGGTGGAAACTGTATTGAGGGGAGATTCTCAGTAAGTTGTAGGACTGAGTAGGCAGGGGCACCCCAGCAGCTGAAGGCCTCTCTCTTCCTCATGCTCTGGCTGGACTGGTGGTCCAGGGGCTCTTACTCCTTGAAGGCTATGTGGACCATAAGGTCTACCCGCCCTGTTACTATAGCCAAATTCATTGTCATATCAGTCAATGAGTTTGACAAAATGGTCCTTGAGGGCAATGCCAGCCCCAGCATCAAAGGTGGAAAACGGGTGCCACTGTTGAAGTTGGAGGAGACGACCTGGTGCTTGATGTTGCTCAGGATGCTCTTGAGGGGGTCCTCTCATGCCTGCTTCACCACCTTCTTGGTATCATTGTATTTGGCAGCCTTCTCCAGGTGGCAGGTGAGGTCCATGACCAACACGTTGGCAGTGGGGACACAGAAAGCCTTGCCCATGAGCTTCTCATTCAGCTCGGAGATGACTTTGCCCACAGCCTTGGCTGCACCAGTTGAGGCAGGGATGATGTTCTGGAAAGCCCCGTGCCATCATGCCACATCTTCCCAGAGGGGCTATCCAATTCTTCTGGGGGACAGTGACAGCATGGACTGTGGTCATCATGAGTTCCTCCAAAATACCAAAGTTGTCATGGATGACCTTGTCCAAGGGGGCTAAGCAGTTGGTGGTGCAGGAGGCATTGCTGACTGTGGTGAGTCTGTTTTCATACTTCTCATGATTCATGCCCATCACAAACATGGGGGCATCAGCAGAAGGGGCAGAGACAATGACCCTGTTGGCACCCCCTGTAAGTGAGCCCCAACCTTCTCCATGGTGGTGAAGATGCCAGTGGACTCCAGAATGTAGTCAGGACCTGCCTCACCCCATTTGATTTGGGGGGGATCTCACTCCTGGAAGATTGTTATGGGATATCCATTGATGACTAGCTTCCTGTTCTCAGCTCTGATGGTGCCATGGAATTTGCCATGGGTAGAATCATACTGGAACATGTAGAGGTCAATGAAGAGGTCAGTGATGGCGACACTATTCACTGTGCCAAAGTTAAAAGTTGCCCTGGTGACTCAATATGCCTTTGGCCCAATATGGCCAAAGCTGTTTATTCCAACCTTCACTTTCACCCTGGGCCTCAGGGATGCAGCAGGTGCTGCAGGAGAAGATGCAACTATCTGACCAGTGGGAGGACCAGAAAGCCTAACTTGTTTCTTCATAGAACACTCTGGCTTCTTTAACTAAGCCCATTCTAGGAGGCAAAAAACTTATGTTTTACTTTTAGTCACTCAAAACTTCTGTCCCTGTGCCAAGGATGTCAATCACAGCACTTTTCAGACTAAACTCCACTCTGAGTGAAATCATTTTTTCCAGCCCTGCTAAAGAAAAAGTTCTATGAAGTCCATGGGACTCTTTCACCTCTTGGAGTCACATGGAGTGAACCATAACTGGACCTCGAACACAAGGGTCAGCACTCAATATGGCAATAAAAATAAGAAGTGACCTGGAACTGATGATAAGCAAAGCAATCATATATTTTTCTCTAAACGATTGAAATTAAAGAGAAAAAAATAGAGAAACAATCAAGAAGTTAGCATTGATTGTTGGAGCTAAAAGGTCATGACACAGACAGGGACCAGAGAAGTAACAATGTAGATGCTGAAGTTATGAGGAAGCAGAAACTGTGGAAAGCAGCTGCAGGCTGTTGTCCAAGGCTGAGAACCCAACTTCTCTCGTGAGAGTGAAGCTGAGCCCATGAAAGTGGAGGGCTTGAAAGGACAGCCATGAATGCTTCTCCTGGGATCTTGTCATTTGGGTTTTCCTGGGTCCTGTGCTCATACTATAAAAGAAAATAGAAATCTTGAGACACCCTACCCCCCAGCTTCTTATGCAAAAGAGAAGGTAAAGGCCTCAGGGCCCTGTGAAAGACTGGCCACACAGATCAGTTATTAAGGAAAATCCTTGCTGGCTCCTTTCCTTGCTTATGCAAGGACATGCAAATTGTAACTTCAGGTGTATAGGCTACATCTAGTTCCTAAAGCTAAAGTCTGTTTGACCTCACGCTAAGAATGAATTATAAGTTTATCTTTACTAGTGCAAAACAGAGACAGGATAGGATCAAACATTCTTCCTCCTATCCAGGGACATATACATAACTGAGGTGCCTTCACTCCCTTTTTCTCTTCTAACATTTGCCTGATATTATGTAAAATGTAGATTTTCCAGGGTCTCACAGAACATAACCATTTGTCTCACTAGCTAACGCTGACTCTCCCCACTCCTCGTTCTGTTTAGATACTGAAACTCTCAAATGCCCCTTCAGAAAAACAGCCACAAATCTATTTGTGGTTTGTGTTTTTCCCAGGTGCATCCTCAGGTTTAGCTTAACTAGCCTGTATTGATTGATATTTTTGCTTCAATCTCTTACTTTGGGTCAAGAAAATGGTGACATGAAGGGCCAGCTCAGGGTACAGCCCCTATTGATTTGCAGCAATTCTTCCATTGGTGCTAAGGTACCAGTCAGATTTTTATTCTAATCAATTCTGAGTTTTACCAAGGCCAAGAGGTGGCTCCTTCCCAAGGTTCTTTAATTTCCAAAAATCTGTGGTTTGAGATCTAAGGTTTATTTTTTCCAGGAAACTCCTCTGAGGAATTTTACTCAATTCCAAGGAAGAAGATGAGTTTCTACTGCTTCTATGACAGCAAACAGCCTTAACTTGAATCCCAACTCCAGATATGGAGCTAGTCAGGGGTTTCATTTTAGAATTTGATAGCTAAAATTTATGGTTTATTGTCAGCTGGTTATAACGGCTCCTTTAGCTTAGGGACCTCAACAGTATTTTGTTTGTGCAATCTGCAGTGCAAGTTCCCTGATTCAAACAGGCCAGAGGGAACACAGGTGCTGAAGGCAGGTGCAACATGTTTTATTCAGCTCATGGCAGCTAGTGAGCTACCTGGGAGGGCCCCCTTATCCAGCTCAGGCAGCCAGTTATCTACATTGGGAGAGCCCCCTTATCCAGCTTGTGGCAGCTGATGAGTTGAGCTAAATAAGTGATCTGCAAAAGGGGAAGGTCCTGTACACCTTTACAGGGGAACAATCAAGGCAAGGTGCCAAGCAGGAGTCATATAAGTATTACATCACTGTGTACAGTTACAGTTATTTAGGAAAACAGTGACTTCCAGCAGCACCGTGAATAAGTCCAAACAATTTTTTCTGGCCCTACAAATCCCTTCTATGTTTGGTTTTAATCATCTGTCTTATAATAGATTTGACCAACTCTTGGTCAACACTGACAGAAACTCCACATTATGGGAAATGAAGCCTTTAAAATCAATCAAAAGTCTTGCAGCTACAGTATACCAGCAGGTTAGAAGAAATTAAAATGTTGTACTGCCAAATATATGTCTTTGATATTTTCTGAGATGGATGCCACAGAAGTTATGCTACAAAGCTGTCTTTCATGGAGGTGGGGAGACTTCTCATCGGTAGAGGATCTCTGTTAATGCAGCTGGTCATTCTTTTTTTGGTAGAGACAGAGTCTCATTATTTGTTTATTTATTTATTTATTTTTATTAAATCATAGCTACATAAATTAGTGCAATCAAGGGGTATAATGTGCTGGTTTCATATACAATCTGACATGTTTTCATCAAACTGTTTAACATACCCTTCATGGCATTTTCTTAGTTATTGTATGAAGACATTTGTATTCTGCATTTAGTAAGTTTTGCCTGTACCCTTCTAAGATGCCCATAGGTGTGACCCCACCAATTCCTCTCCCTTGCCCATTTCCCCATATTCTGTGCTATAGTTGGGTTATAGCCTTCATATGAAACCTATAAATTAGCTTCATAGTAGGGCTGAGTACATTGGATACTTTTTATTCCATTCTTGAGATACTTTGCTAAGAATAAGTTCCACCTCCATCCATGTAAACATGAAAGAGGTAAAGTCTCCATCTTTCTTTAAAGCTGCATAGTATTCCATGGTATACATGTACCATAATTTATTAATCCATTCGTGGGTTGATGGGCACTTGGACTTCTTCCATGACTTAGCAATTATGAATTGGGCTGCAATAAACATTCTAGTACAGATGTCTTTGTTATAATGTGATTTTTGGTCTTCTGGGTATATACCTAGTAAAGGAATTATAGGATTGAATGGCAGGTCTATTTTTAGATCTCTAAGTACTCTCCAAACATCTTTCCCAAAGGAACATACCATTGTGCATCCCTACCAGCAGTGTAGAAGTGTTCCCTTTTCTCCACATCCACGCCAACATCTCTGGTTTTGGGATTTTGTCACGTGGGCTAATCTTACTGGAGTTAGGTGGTATCTCAAAGTAGTTTTGATTTTCATTTCTCTGATGATTAAGGATGGTGAGCATTTTTTCATGTGTCTGTAGGCCATGTGTCTGTCTTCTTTAGAGAAGTTTCTCTTCAAGTCCTTTGCCCATGCTGAGATGGGATCACTTGTTCTTTTCTTGCTAATATGTTTGAGTTCTCGGTGGATTCTGGTTATTAAACCTTTGTCGGAGGCATAACCTGCAAATATTTTCTCCCATTCTGAGGGCTGTCTGCTTGCTATACTGACTATGTTTTTGGCTGTACAGAAGCTTTTTAGTTTGATCAGGTCCCAGTAGTATATTTTTGATACTGCTTCAATTGCCTGGGGAGTCCTCCTCATAAAATATTCACCCAAGCCAATTCCTTCAAGAGTTTTCCCTGCACTTTCTTCTAATATTTTGATAGTTTCATGTCTTAAGTCTAAATCTTTAATCTAGTGAGAGTCTACCTTAGTTAATGGTGAGGGGTGTGGGTCCTGTTTCAGTCTTCTACAGGTCACCAGCCAGTTCACCCAGCACCATTTGTTAAATAGAGAGTATTTTCCCCACTGAATGTTTTTTTTTTTTTTTAGTCATATAGTGATTTTTATTTGGCATTGCTTAGGTTTCAATATAAAGCACAAACAAATAACCTTTAAAATGGAAGGAATCTTATATCTCCTTCCTAGTGTCCTTTTTCTGTTTTCCTCCCCCACCTCAACTTATCTAAACCCTCATTTCATTCCTAAAACAAAAAACAAAATCAAAAACCACTTACAGAGAGAGTTTTGCTTATCTAAACGTGTGGTATATGTCTGCTTAAGAGACTAAACATTATAAAAACATTTTCTAAACTATAAACAAAGCTCATAGTTAATCTATTTCATA
>CAUYON010079895.1:0-32111 GCA_963573935.1 Arctocebus calabarensis
GAATGTGGTATCCCTATGGTGCATCTTAGAAGGGTACAGGCAAAACCTACTAAATGCAGTATACAAATGTCTTCTTACAAAAACTAAGAAAATGCCATGAAGGCTATGTTAAACAGTTTGATGAAAATAGTTCAGATTGTATATGAAACCAGCACATTGTACCCGTTGATTGCACTAATGTACACAGCTATGATTTAATTATAATAATAATAAAAAGAATGTGGTGTCCACCGAAGTGTGAGCCTCTTGGGAACAGGGATTGCCTTCTGCTATGTGACACTTGGCACACTCATTAAATATCTGATTTTTGAAGTTAATCTGGCAAATCCAAGAGGTATTTGTTGGTCACTGCTTTTCTTTCTGATTTCCTTTCTTTCCTTGACCCAGGCTAATAGATCCCGAGATCTTGGTGCCATTGTTTACTGTGTTGGTGTGAAAGATTTCAATGAAACACAGGTATGAGCACAGATTTCCTCAGGTCTGGGGAATGCTAAGCTTGTGAATGATGGAGAACATGTGCAGTCAGGACAGAGTATCTGTCAACAGGATAAAAACCCCTTAGACAAGTTATTTTTCTAGAAATGCTATGCAGGAGTTACTGGATGTGGAAAGATGTGAAGTCATTTGTTGATATACTTGGGGTCTTCAACGTTAAATTGCCAAAATGTCAAAAGAGATCTGAATTAACATGGAAAAATTGTTTTATTTAAAAATTTAATTTGATAAGTATTTTTTTAATCCAAACAACAAATCTTCCTTTTACCCACTAAAAATGCGATGCATTTTCAAGTAAAAAATGGAAATAAAGGGACAAGTAGGCAAAAAAGTGTATACAAAGTATACCTAAACAAATTGTAAAAACTTGCTAACAACCTAAATAAGTGTTCCTCAATGTAGTTCATTATTTCATTTTGTTTTAATAGCATAGCAAAATGCTCAGGATATATTATTAAGTGTATAAAATAGGACTACAACGGAGTGAGAATAGCATGTGCCCACTTATAAAATAAATGTGTGTTCTTGTACAGAAAAACTATGAAGATCCGTATCTATCAAATTGTTAATAAAGATAGGTGGATGGATTATGAGTAATCTTTGTTTTCTTTTTATTTTAACTATCTTGGATTTTCCTAAGTTTTTGCAAGAGTAAGTATCACTTTCTCAGCAAAAACAAAAAAAAGACATTATTTTTTGAACCATACATTGCTGGCTCGGACTCTGACTGTGGCAATCACAGAACTACACAGAGATTTGGGCATAAAAAAGCTCAGAGACCAGCTTCTCCTCGCCCTCAGTCCTCAGCTCCTTGTAGCAGCAGCAGCCCAACCAATGCAAAGGCCCTTTTCTAAATGAGTGGTTTGGGTGAAAGGTTACGGGTCCCACTCACTGGCCTCACCAAAGCTTGAATTTATTTTTAAAGTTGCTCTGAAAGGAAACTTGAGTCTGTTTGATTTGAATAAAGTTACCAACAGGAATTTGGGTGAATGGAAGAAAAATAAGCCAATGGCCTATCCCTAGATTCGTAATACTATCAACTCAGGCCAAACGTTCATCAGGTTGGGCACTCTTAACCTCTCCTCCCAAAAAGAACAGTATTAAAACAAACATAAAAGCTGAAACTGACCCTCTGGGACTGCTCTGGAGAGGCTGCTGGTAAGCTCATTATTACTGAAGGCTTTTGAGAGAGGCCCCTGCACCCAATGAAGTCCTCCGGGTCCTTTGAGTTCTGGAAGACTGAGTCTCCTGACCCCAGTGGCTTTCCTTAATTCCCCGTATCCAAGCCTGACATGTTTCTGTGTGTTCGCTGTGTTCTCAGCTGGCCCGGATCGCAGACAGTAAGGATCATGTGTTTCCGGTGAATGACGGCTTCCAGGCTCTGCAAGGCATCATCCACTCAGTGAGTAGAGCACTTCCTCTGAGATGGCATGTCCAGGCACCTTCTGCCCCCCACTCCTTCCCCCATCTGCTCCTAATACTCCAATTCATGTCCCCAAGGCTGCTGCTTTTCTACCTGAGCAAACATCTTTCATGTATCTTAGGGTTTGCCACACCCGCCTCTCCCTTCTGCCTTTCACGCGTATCTTTCCTCATTCTCCTGTGCCATTTCTACTCTACAATGGAAAATTAAAACTTGAGTGGAACCTTGCTCTGCCAGTGAGCCAAACTTCAGACGGCCCTCTCAGGTCACTGACGGGGCACACCATAGCAGCCTGTGTTCAGTCACACCTGGGAAGGCTTCAATGACCTCAGCTTTCTCGGCTGTCTCAGAGCACAGGCAGCCTCCAGAGCATTTGCAGGCCGGATCTAGATCACTTGGCTATGGGGAGCACTTTAGACCAGGCACTCTTCTTCATACTTTAGAAAACACCGTCTGGTCTGTGATCTGGGAAGCAGCCTGGGCCTCGGGAATTTTTTAAATCTCCCCAGGTGAGTCTAATGTGGAGCCAAGGTTGAGAACCACTGCTTTAGATGGATAATTCCAAATGATGCGCTCCATTGTTCTTTGGAAAGTTACCAGCCCCCCTTTACACACACAAGTAGCTTTCCTGGACGGTCAACAGAACGCTGGCTTCCAGGTCTCTCTTTTCTGCCTTCTACACGAAGGCCAGACCCTCGGAATATCAGATGCTGGTCTTTAAAGCCTCAGCCGCAAGCCAGCGTGCATACTGTCCCTGTGACATGCTGAGGTGCTGTGGCTTCCACCTTTAGGTTTCATGACCAGGCATTCATCCCACAGTCTTCAGTGGAAGCTCACCAGGCTCCAGACTTGGGTTCCAGGGTGCACATTCAGAGCTCAGAGGATCACTGCCCTCTTACGATATCATGGGGTCTTGACCCAAGGGTTAGCAGCTGGGAGCTCGGAATCTGCCGGCTTCCCTAGACCCATCTAGGAGACCTCTGGTGTGGCTGTGCCTCCACTGTGCCTCTCCCTCCAAGAATTGCTGGGAGCTACAACAGGGTGGAAAGCAGAATGAGAAGAATTTCAGAGCTAGTTAGCACAGAGTTTAAATGCTGGCCTATGTACTTACCACTTACAGATCCTTGGACATTCTTTCCTTGTTTGGAAAAAGGGACTTATGATAAGATTTACATCATAAGCTTATTTGAGGATTACAAGGATTACTAATGAAAATGCCTAGTATTTTTCCAGACATATGATAGGTACTTGAAGCTTGTGAATAATTTTCTCTGCTTCTTCCCTTTTCTATCATATGATGGGCAATAATATCAGCTTCCCCTGATCTTCTAAGTTTTTTTGTGTGTGTGAATCATGTTTACAATACCTAACCCCAAGAGATTCTATGGCAGTCAGTTTGGGATGAGTTGAAAGAATCTGCCTATTTTAAATCTCTGTTTTCTTAAATAAATGTCCCAGGTATACTTTTAGAACATTGACATATGTGGCTTTAAGTTTTCAGAGTTGTAAAAAAGAATCTCACCTCAGGTTGGGAATTCTTGTCTTACATATGTACAAATATCAGTTGTCTTATTTAAGATGTGTTTGTTTGCAAAGAATAAAAACCCACTCAAACTACCTTAGCCAGAAACTAAAAATTTTTGATAGGATAGAAAAGTATCAACTGCAATTAAGGGTCCACAGATGAAGGGCGCTTGCTCTAAACTATTTCTAGGGTCACTATGGCAGACTTGATGATGTAAAAACAAGAACTGTAATAACTATATAAAACAACAATCCACGAAATGAAAAACATGATTAGCAGCAGGATTTGGGGCTGATGATGAATCCTTTACAGATTCAGAGGTGGATTATTGTGAGCAGGAGCATGCAAGGAACACCTTGAGTCATTGCAAGATCAGGGGAGGGTGGAGGGTCGCACCAACAGAGAGATGACATGTCCTCAGCCCACAGGCTAGAAAAGAGCAAAGCATGTTCAAGGGACAATAGCAATATCTACCTACCTGATAGGACAGTTTGGGTAAAGGAGCAATAGAAAATAAGCCTGGACACAATCAGCATATGGGCAATGGGTATAATCACCGAAACACATGAGATTTAAGAAGAGTGTCTAATGGTAGTGTCAGTGTACATAGGAAAGAGACTGGTGGCACCAAGAGGCAGTCATCCTGCCTTCACATGGCTGGATTCCCAACAGAGATAACTCTTAATCTGTTCAAAAATTCTTACGAGCCATACACTTAACATCATCCAAGAGTTGGTTGCTACACAAATAATTATCTTTTTATCTGCATAAATCACGTCGTCCTTGAATATTTCAGCCTTAGCAACTCACTCAAATTCAACATGAGTTCAGATGTTTATAAAAGCTCCCGAACCCCCAAATGGAAATAATTCCAAAGATGTTAAAGAAATTCTAGCAAAACAGTCTCCCACAAAGGTTTAAAAAAAAAAGAGAGAGAGAGACATGAAAGTCTCCAGACTTTTAGCTGAATGATAACATTCTTGTGAGCTTTTATCTGGGAGTTATGCTCGTGGTTTTGATCCTTCCAGTACTTGAAACCCATGTTTATGGCAGTTGTTCATTGGTTTGCCTGGATAGAGAAACAGGGACAAGCCTAGCAGTCTCATCTTTCTCAAATCAGACAGAAATAATTATGGCCTAAAAGTTGGCTATTTTTAAGAAGTAGGTTCATTTCCCCTTTTGGATACTGAAAATAAAGCTCTCAAACCCCACCCCTCCCCATTGGAAGCATCTATTTCTGCTTGTTTCCCATGGATGTTGTTTTGTGACTGGTTATTTTCTCATAAAATAGGACTGGGCTTAATTATCCCAAAACGATTGCAGAGCAGCCTCTAGGAAGCTCAACAAGTTCACAAATTTTCCTGCCCATAGAGCCTGTATCTTTTGCTTATATCTTTAAACCTCAGATCAAGATGCAGGAGCTAGTATTTATTCTTTAGTCAAATACTCATCAAAAACCTTTTGCAGTGGGCTCTGACCATTTGGTAACAACTAAAGCACATAGAGACCCTACCCTGGTAGAGCTTATAATCTAGTGTGAGAAACATATAAAAACAAGTAAATTAATGTATATATGTTATTAAAATTGTGATGAATTGTATAAAAGAAATAACATGATGCTGAGATTAAAAGGATTGACAAAGAACCCAGGCTCCTTTGAAGAGATGAACTGAAAGATGAAAGGGGACCATCCATTGGAAGAGCATGGATAGAATGTTCTTGGCAGAGCATGTCCGTAAGATGGTGCATAGGAGAATGAAAGACCAAAGCTTAAGGTGAAGAGTAGACAAAGATGAAGCAAAGAATTTGGGAGAGGCTACATCATCAAATCCTTGAAGGCCATGATATTTACTCCAAGGACAATGCAGAGCTATGGCCAGAGACTGAGTCTGACAACAGAGCAATCAGGATTGAAATCAAGTTTTGGGAAACCTACACATTGTGACATTTTATCTATATCCTCTATGGGTAATGAATAATTAAATATTCAGAATCAGTAGGCCTGTGAGGAAGAAAAACTACTGTGACTTACTGAACATGTCTCCACCAGCTCTTCCGCTAGGCACTCCGCTACCCCTCTCTAAAGAAAGATTTATTATTGTGATTTTACAGGTGAAAAAAAGTGAGGTGCAAGAAAGTTGGATCAGCTGCCCTGAGGCTGCCCTTTCATAATGGTAGAGTGGGAATTTGAACACAGGTCTGGCTCCAGAGAGCTTGTCCTTTTCATGACAGTAGCCATGTCTGAGGAAAAGGAAAAATTACTAAATTACCAAGGGCTGATTACCCCGGGCTTAGATTCACCAAGTCCCCAGATTCTCTGCTTCCTTAATATAATAGATGCGGTTTGGTTTTTACTGTTCTTCAATCCTCTCGCCATCAGGAAGAATTACTTATGTGTCTAGTTTGTGTAGTGTTTTATTTTTCCAAGTGCTCTCATTTGTTTTCCGTTTTAGTTTTTCAACAGCAGAACATGGGGGAAAAGCTGAAGAAAATTTAACAGCTGCAGAGAACTTACTTGGAGACCAAACATTGCCCCTTTATGCCATTTAAAAATCATAACAATGCTCTGAAGTAAATATTGTTGTCTCCATTTCTCAGATAAGGAATCTGAAGCTCAGGAAACTTGCCCAAGAGCACATAGCTCTAAAGAAGAAAACAGGGTTGGAACCCAGTTCCATGACTCCAGAGCCCATGCTCTCCCCTGTGCCTACAGACTTTGGAAAGTTAAAATAATAAAAGGCCAGGCAGCACCTGTGGCTCAGTGGGCAGGGCGCTGGCCCCATATACTGAGGGTGGCAGGTTCAAACCCAGCCTCGGCAGAACTGCAACAAAAAAATAGCTGGGCATTATAACAAATACCTGTAGTCCCAGCTACTCAGGAGGCTGAGGCAAAAGAATCGCCTAAGTCCAGGAGTTGGAGGTTGCTGTGAAGTGTGTGACATCACAGCACTCTACTGAGGGCAATAAAGGGAGACTCTGTCTCTAAAAAAAATAAAATAAAAGGCCACCATTGGGGAGTTCTTACTATATGCCAGGCACTGTGTAACAAATTTTACACGCTCATTTCCTCAAATCCTCAGAAGCTCCACTTGCTATAGATATTACCCCTTTCTTACTTCTCTTGTAGAAATTGACTAACTTATCCAAGGCCACTGCATAGTGGTAGTGATCCAGAGTAGACTGTGTTGAACACTCACAATGTGAATGGCCTCTGTGCTCTACTGAGTAATGTGGGCAGGCCAGAAACAGCTGCATTTCAGAGAAGAAGACGATGAAGACCACAAATGTGAAGTGTCTTGACACTTGGTTGTAGCAGAGGCAAGTCCAGAACCCCTATGGCCTGATCTGAATGCACGGTGGGAAGGTGGAGGAGCTCTTTGTCTTTTACTACAGGGTGGAGAATACTGCCAAAAATCGCAATTATTGCTCAGTGGGTGAAGTCCCATCACCACAAGAAGCTGGCCGCTTGACCAAGGCTCGGAGGAACATCTTCCCTTCCACACTTGGTGGTACTCTGTCTCCAAGGACCATGAAGGTTTTCCTGCTCAATTTTGCAAAATATAATGATAAAACTTTAAGAAAAACCCTGAGTGGTTAGAAGATGGTAGCCCTAGAAGCTAGTAAAACTGTAAAGGAGGCAACTACTCTTTTTGCCTTCTCCTAATGTGGTTTCAGGGAATTTCCACTGACCACAACTGGTGAATTTCCCACCTGCCCTCAAGTAAAACCGTGAAGCAAAGGTTCAACAAGGATCCTGGGTCTTTGTTTGCCTTTTCAGAAGTACTTCAGACAGTGAAACAGGAACCTGAGAAAACTGGGTTCAGATAATACTGAAACAGGTCAGCAGTAGCTTTGAATCCCCACACTTGGCTCTGTTTCAGCGATGCCAACTCCTCCTCCCAGCTGTCCCCACTTGGTGTGCAGTTGAGGACACCCCACTTGGTGTGCAATTGAGGACAGTTTCAGGAACCAGGAACACTGCATGTGAGGAGAGCCCACAGTTGCTGGCACCAAGCCAGCTCTGTGTAGGAGCATTTCCTTGGAATAAATACTGAAGCCTACTTTAGACTTCTATTAATGAGAGGGTGAGTCAGCACTACAGCTTTCTGCATGTTGGATCAACAATAAACAAGTATTGAGCAAATCCAACTATGTTTACAAAGATTTCTTGCAAGCTTTGCTCTGAACATCCTTGTTATCAAGGAGACTGTAAGAGTAATGAAACTGAGGAATAAATCCATTTCATGGCATATACAAATTGATTTTATTTATGGAAATCAGATCCTGTGCTGATTTGTCTCTTCCACTCACAGGAAGATGGAAGATACGTAACCCTCTCATCTAGCTCAGGCCAGAGCAAAGCAGACAAAAGGCAAAGTCAGTCTTCCAGGTTCCCCTTCCACCCACTCTTCCAAGACCTCACCTAGAACTAAGAGTTTCTGCCAAACAAAAATCTATGTCTCATTCCCACAATCCTGGAAAGGGTCTTACTTTATTCAACTAACTGTCTCATGCTAGGGCTGGCAGATGACAAGGCACATTTCAGCTACAGCAGTTCTTTTCTTAAATCTGATTTACTTGTCATCAGAGGGAGCCCCCTTCCCTTCCTTTGCCCGCCTGAACCCATCTCCAGGCCCACCTCAACCTCAAGGCGTTGCTCAGAGTCCTGATCTCCAAGGGGCCTGCCCTGCGCTCTCCTCCACCATGAGCTGTCCCTAGTGGCACCAGTTATTGGAACCCCTCACTTGGCACTTGGATTTCTTCCACACTACGTGCCACAGGTCAGATGCTCAGTTGCGCAATCACAGAGACTGTCCCACATGTCACAGTCCCTCTGGTGTCCAGCACTGTGCTTTGCATACTTATTAGTCATGAGGCAGCCAAGAGGACTGTACAGCCTTCCCGTCCCATGGGAGGCCTGCACTGTACAATACATGGGCAGTTTCATGGCTCCGTTTCTTGTAAAATCCTCTCAGTCCTTCCCTCGACTTCTCTTCCAAGGTTGGAATCTATAAAAGATGCCATTTGGGGGCTCTGTTCTCATTAGCAGGCCTAGATACAAAACATAAATAGAATCAACTGTAATTTCTGCAGTGAGCAGAAAATCTTTTTCAGAAAAATCATTTGCCTCAGCAGTCTTTAATTAGACTCAGACTTTGCAGACATTCAGGCCAGGCATTATTTCTGTTCAACTTATTAAAAAGTCCAAATGGAAGAAAAATTCCCATATTTCAAAAGACTACAAAGATGACAGAGCGGCCTATTAAGTTAATCCCAGATCATCGCCGTTCCTCCTGCGGCTCCTCGTCCTGTGTCCAGGAATCTGGTGAGACCTATTGTAAAAGCAACTGCAGAATTTTGGAACAAAATCAACTCCCAAGGAGGGCCACTCACTTCATAAGCAGGAGGTCAGCAAGCTCATCTTACTAAATAACTACGTTTGGAGCTCACAGCTCTCGGAGCTTTTCTTCTGAAAACATGACGAAAGTGGTTTAGGAGGGGAAAAGTGAATTTCCCCACTCTCAGAACCTTGTTTGTCCTACACTCCTTCAAACCAGATTGTCATGGAATGTGAAACTAACAGAGGAGAGTAGCGTCTACTTAAGCACTCTGGGTGCCCTCCCTCAGACAAAAGCTTTGGCATCTTTTTAGGATAAGCTCTATTGTTTAAAAATCCAGAAACCCTTTAAAAATGTGCTTTTTTGCATGTAAGAGTATTTACTAGGTATAATGTGTTAGTATACTTAAAATCGCAATTGGATCCCAGAGAGATGTGTGTATAATATTCAGTTTTGGGGGGCGGCGCCTGTGGCTCAAAGGAGTAGGGCATCGGCCCCACATGCCGGACATGACGGGTTCAAACCCAGCCCCGGCCAAAAACTGCAAAAAAAAAAAAAAAAATTCGGTTTTTATGTTAAAGTGAGATTCTATAGCACCAGCATGGATCGAGGATAATGTCCATTGTTCACAAGAGGCATGCCTCTTGGTAGTGCATGGTAGAATAGTGAGAAAAGGAGACTTCTTAACATCTTATAAATATACTATAAAGTGTCACAAAAAATTCATGGGAGCAACATTGACCATCTGGAAGGCTCAGATGAACCAGTTGTCTGTCCCAAGCTGCCTGGCTGTTTCCAAAAACAGTGATCCCCAGGCTTATCCAATGTGCTTTTCAGTCAGCTGTAAGAAATGTGTGTGGCCCTGCAGGGGGAGCTTGAGCCCCACCCACCAAACACAGACCTCTGTGTATTTCCCGAGCAAAGAGGTCTTTTACAAAGCTGCTCAACTCAGATCTTAGATGGGAGAAATGATGCACTTATGACATTATTGTTTTTTAAAAATGGAGATGTTGAAATAGTCCTCTTTGGGAGGCAGTTCCCAAATATGGTGGTGCTTAAGAAGAAGAAGGAGGTGTTATATTGTATAGAATGTGGATTTGTATTCAAAAGACCCTGAGATTATGCTTACATGGGGAAAGGGAAGCATAGTATATCATATGCTATAATGCCAGCTTATTAAATCACGTGGGAAGTATGCCATTTATGCATTTATTTATCTAGTATTCATTTAATTCATACTATGCTCCAGGTTAGGCATTGTGAGTATAGCCATGGGTAAAAATAAATTCATTCCTTGCCCTGTAATGTTTATAATACGAGAAGACAAAGACTAATCAATAATATACACACAAAGACACACAAACACACACACATAAAAGATGGTAGTTTATTTTAAAATGTAGTTGGATACAGAGATACTTCGTTGTTCAAATTACTGGCACTTAGATGGTATAAGTCGTGTTGGTTTTGGAGCGTGACAGAGAGAGAAGTTAAGGAAAACTGCTAGGTTTTAGCCTTAGAGAACTGGACAGATATAATTGACCAAATAGGTTTAACCACTCTTGGACCAGCCTACTTCACATTAAAACCAGAATGTGCCCTTCACAACAAATAAGACACCAAGGAACATGCTCTGGAAGGCTTTGCGAAAGATATGTGGAAGCAAAAAGCCCCTATACCATAAATGTATAAAGGAGACTGGTTCATTATTGACACACACACAAGCCCTCTAGTAGGAAATGGCTAAATAAATACTGATTGTTTATTTTTATTTTCAGAAAAAAAATTAGGTGTGCCTAAGATAAGGAAAGGGTTTCTCATAACATAAGGGTTATAAAGAACCCTAAACCCTGATTGTTAACAAATGTTAACAATTCTTTAAGGGCCCTTGAGAAATCGCTGCACAAATTGAGAACTTTATGACAAAGGATATTAGAATTTTAGAATCCAAATAAATAAATGCATATACAACTAGGATTGGTCCACCATGGTTTTCACTTTATTTATTTATTTATTTTTGGATTTCACCTTAAATACAGTAGAACCTCCATAGTTAACCACCTCCCTACACCTCTTAAGTTGACCTAATTTTCATAAACTGGACATGAGCCACATGTATGTATCAGTACAGTAGGCCTAATTCCTTATGTTGACCAATTTGCTGCAGTCCCTGGAGTAGTCACCTTACAGAGGTTCTACTGTGTATTAAATAGCTCTTGTCACTTGGCAGAGTTCTTGTACATCACTTCTCTTGCTTCCCCAGTAATCTAGCGAGGTGTACAAAAGTAATCCTACCAGTAACAACACATTGCATTTCTTTAGTTCCTTATGGATTTCAAATATGCTTTCTCATCTGTTTTCTCTTTGAAATCAGTCCAAAAGTTGGCAGGAAAATAGCACTAACTTGGTTCAGTTTCTTTCAGCAAATATGAGGAAACCCGAGGCCAGGGTGGAGGAGGTGATAGAGTGGAAGCACATAAGAACTACAGCCCGTGTCCAAGAGCAGCAGCAGTAGCCCTTGCAATGACAGGCATGATCGTCACAAGGCTGCTGTTGCATGCACGTGAGACGTTCCCAAGTGCTTGACTGCTGAGGTCTTTCTTGGTCCCTTATTTTCACGAACTACATATGCTGGCTTGTGGCCCAAGGGGTGTTCATTAGCTACACACCAGTCACATCTGTCCACACACAGTTCTATCCGTGAGACAAAAACCTTGCCAGTTTTCCTTGACCTGACTCTCTCCTTTACTCTCCAATCCAATATGAATTTTTTCACTGTAGTCAAGTTGATTTTACAGATTAAGAATCTTTACGTTTCTTTACATTCTCTTACTTTGTTTAACTTGACATTGACATTAGGGTTTTTCTTACCCCATTTTACAGAAGAAGAAGATCCAGAAGTTTGATAACTTGCCCAAGTCCACATGGCCAGCAAGGAATGAGGCTTAGATTTGAACATAAATACAAGTCCAAATCTATTTTATCTAACTTCAGATGCCAAATTCTTGCTGATAACAGCTACCATTAGTTGAGTGCTTATCAAGTTCCTGGCCCTGTGCTGTGGGCTCTGCCTGTATGACCTCATTTTATCTTCCCAAAACAATTTTATGCTAGTAGTTTAGGTAGGGTGGGTACTATTGTTATCCCACTTTTATAAATGAGAAAACAGAGGCACAGAAAGTTTATGGAACTTGCCCAAGGACACTGCTCAAGAGTGAGTTGACCCAAGCAATTCGATTCCAGATTTCAAGGTATTGCTCAGGATGTTAACATACTTTCCAAAACTGAGATTCAGAAAATTTAAAACATTTGTTAAGGAACATAGGTCAGGTTAAGTAAAGGACCAGAGCCAAGACCTGACTCTTCACATGAGATTATATTTGAGTCATGCCAAGGTCTTAGGCCTTTCTCTTCTACAGACCAATTATACCCTCCCCTCAAAGCTTGTCACCTCTGACATCACCCCAACCCTGCCACTGCACCTGGCGCCCTTCAGCAATTCCCGATGCTATCTGTACCTTCTCCATAGCTGCTGCTGCCTGTGTGGGGGAGAAAGCCTCCACCTCCCCTGCCACCCACACAGCCCCCAGTCCCTAAGTTGATCTCCTGTCTGCTGCAGTTCAGACAAACTGATTACTGTACAGTCTGGGCTGCTAATAACCAAGGGAAATTCACCCAGTGCCATAGTGACTTTCTACCTTTCGAAACCAGACATTTCAAACTAATAGAGCCACCGTCTCAGACAAATCCTGCCCATCCCCCTCACTGATAAATTCTACTCTGTTGGCTGTAATGCATTTCTTCCAGATGTTTTAAGTTAAGATTGGGAAAGCTGTGTTTTTACTGGATTGAATCACAGCAATTGGCTGACATGTTTTGGCCCTTCATATATGCCTTAGATTTATCAGCTAATTGCAGACACTTTGAGAGAATAATACAGCGTGTGTTTATTATGACATACTTTGTTAGTGTATCTTTGTGGTCAAAGATCCACCGATGTTTCCTTCATGGATCTCTGGCTAGGTATTAGAGTTGATTCAAGAAGGTTGGTTCAAACTCGGGAACTTACATGGATGAAAATTTTATGTATGTGTTTGGGGATTGGGAACAGTATTGGTCTAATAGCTCTTTTTTTATTCTTGGACTGTTCTGAAATCTTTAGCTGTGGATGATAAAATTATTTATTAGATGTTAAATTCCTGAGGAATTGTATTTAAGACATCAAAAAATAACTGTGTTGCTCTAAGGCCACCATTCAGGTAGGTTCTCCTTCTGGGTTAGTCCTATTTCTTCACACGTGGTCTGTTTGCAGACTAGTGCCTGTGGACAATCACAGTAACACCAAGTGTCCCATTAGGCAGAAAGAACATAATGACAGCAAGTTGGTCAGGGTCGGGGGCTTGGGAGGAAAGATAGACAACCATCTGAGTCCAGGCAGGCAGTCTGAGATGAGTCCCCATGCACCAAGATTCTAGCAAGCCCCAGTCCCAGCTCATTGCTATGTGCTTAGGAGACCAAAGAGACTAGATGGAGCACAGGAAAAGGGAGGGTGGAGAAGCCAGCAGGGAAACTAAGTGCCCAAGATGTATCCTTGGTGTCCCTGATCCCAAGTCAGACTGACAGTGAAAGGAAACCACGTGCTCAGTGTTGACACCAGGCAGCCAGAACAAGGTGTGCGATGACCACTGACTGACAGATGGGCAAGGGATGTAGGAGTTTGGAACATTCCCTTCCTGCTGCACTCGAGATAGGCTCAGGGACTAGTAAGGAAGAAGGGGCTGCTCCCGTGTCTGGCAAGGGGAGGTGTCTGGGTAAGCCAGAGCTTGAGGAAATAAAGCAAAAGCTGAAGGAATAATTTACTTCCAACTGTGAGATCAGGAGGAAGCTGAAAACAAATAAAAGAATAAAAGTACAAAAATGCCATGAAGTTGTATAGAATAAAGAGAAAGTAGCTGGAAAAATCTGAATTTTAGAATTGCCAAAAGAAGAAATGCTACTTTTTATGACATGCAGGTGTATAGAGTTACCTAAAATTCATGGTTACAAGACAACCCATTTCAATAAATAAATTATAATGTTTTGGCATCTGTATCTCAGATAAAGGTCTTCTTAAGCATGTTTTTTCATTTCCTTTCACAATGCTTCTCTAGAAGGATGCCCAGATTTCTCCCTGGAATGGGTAAATATTATCTCTTCTGAGAAACTGGTTTGTTTTCATTTCACAGATTGAAAAGTTCATAAATATTGCCTGTCCTTTCCATTTGCTACTAGAAACCTTGGAAATAAGTCAGTCCACTTTTTGCAAAGAAATAAACTCCTCACAGCATTTTTTTTCTATGATCTTCTTACTCCTTGCATCATCTTCTTTTCCCTTAATCTGTCCCTCCTGTTTTAAATTTTTGCCTCTTTTATTTGATTGTGTCTTGTGGTATATGTGTTACTTAAGCTGGAACAAAGAAGCAGATATAAATACATATATCAATGCAAATAAGTGGATGTTTCCCAATGCTAAAGATGATTTGTTCTCGTACAGACTTTATATTTTATAATTACATCATTAGTTGCTTTAACAAATGCCCCTTTCATGAATAGAGAAATGGTTTCCATTAGCCCTCTTAACCTTCTCAAATTTCAGATTAAGTAAGCACCAAGTAAAGACACTATATTTGGTTATAAATTAACTCAGTGTCCAATACTTGTTTAAAATACTTGGCTCACATTCTAGAATCAATATGCAACAAGAGGCAGGATTCATAAATGGCAGAGCCAAGCTTAAACACTACCAATCAGTTGCCCTGCTCTGGCCAGAACCCTTAGTTATTAACTTCCTGCACAGTCATGGGGTTCCCCAGACTCCATTAAATCTATAAGACTATGGTGGACAGGAGTATGGTGCCATTTAGTAAGGCTCCAGGGGTCCTCCTAAGAGTGAGGCACAACACACTCTTCTAAACTCTTTTCCACAATATCCTTCCACACTTTTCTGGCAGAAAAGGAGTAATCTGACTGTGCAGCTCCTGTAAAGAGTTGACTCTCTCCATTCTGTCTCCAGCTTTCTCTATTATAACTCTGTTATATTTTACTTTTCAAGCTCCCTTTGCTCCAGTTAAAGAAGTCTATATGCATTTCTACTTTCTCTCTTTGCTCATGTCTTACCCCACGTGGACCCCCCCACTCCCCTAACTCACTCCCCTTCATTTGAACCCTCCCCTTAGCTCCCACCTCTTCTATGAGTCCCTTCCAGGCATATCTACCCCCAGTGATTTACCAGTGAACTACCATCTGCCCCTTTGCCCTTGAACCTACCACATGTGACCAACCATTATCATTTATCATTTCAAGTTCAAGTTCCATTTGCACAACTCTGTATAAACCTCTATGAAACTAGGACGGTGCCTCTGACTCAGTGGGTAGGGCTCTGGCCCCATATACCGAGGGTGGTGGGTTCAAACCCAGCCCTGGCAGAAATGCAACAAAAAAATAGCCAGGCATTGTAGCGGGCACCTGTGGTCCTAGCTACTCAGGAGGCTGAGGCAAGACAATGGCCTAAGCCCAGGAGTTGGAGGTTGCTGTGAGCTGTGTGACGCCACGGCACTCTACTGAGGGCAATAAAGTGAGACTCTGTCTCTACCAAAAAAAAAAAAAAAAACTCCATGAAACTAAGGCTGGCATTTCTTAGGCTCAATAAATAACTGCCAACGGAACAAATGAATGAATAATTCTATAGCTTTTAGTCACCCAACAGCATCTAGCACAATCTGGCTCATTAAATGTTTGGCATTGATGGTAGTGGTAAAGTTGTTACTCTCCCCCTTTCACCTCCCCCCACTGCAATCCAATGTCCTGCACCTTCCTACCTTCTTATGTCTATCTCAATAGCAAAAGCAAAACCGTACTTCTCTCTTTGAACAAAATAAGTTGTGCATTGACTTTTTCATCTCTTCTCCTCCTAGATTTTGAAGAAGTCCTGCATTGAAATTCTAGCAGCTGAACCATCTACCATATGTGCAGGAGGTAAACTGAAATTAAATGCTAATCGCTTTCATACAAATTAATAATATTTTGAGTTCAAATCATCTTCGTTTCCTTGGTAGAGGGGTAAGGGAGTGGAGCAGGAAGGGAGGGGGTAAAGGGAGGAGTAGTAAAGGCTAACTAAATTTGTTTCTGGAAAAACAGAAAAGAAAGAAGCACATGTCCGATGTTTGAAAATTTGAAAAAAATTTGTCCAAATTCTCTCTTTTCATGGGACATACAAAGGGAGTGTAGACATACTGGATTCCCACATCAATACTGAATACTGAGTCACCATCAATACCCTGCCTCTGGGTAGAAATGGAGTCATCCTTCATCCTCGTGACAGCTGTGCAGATAGGAGACAATTATAGTGTTTAAAAGCCATCCCTTAGCCGGTCGTTGTGGCAGGCGCCTGTAGTCCCAGCTACTCGGGAGGCTGAGGCAAGAGAATCACCTAAGCCCAGGAGTTGGAGGTTGCTGTGAGCTGTGTGACACCATGGCACTCTACGAAGGGTGATAAAGGGACACTCTGTCTCTACAAAAAAAAAAAAAAAAGCCACCCCTAAAATTTTCATATTTTGAAGTAGAATTAGGTGGTCTGGCCTTTCTGGACAACTTATATATTGATCCTAATTGTATAATCTACCAGTCCTCACACAATGGTGTGGACAGCTCCCATTAAAGACTCCTTATAATTTTGTCATTACTGAATACAAAGAATCAGCTTGCTTTGAGTCACAATATTTTCTCTAACTGATCAAAATTGGGGTCTTGCTCTTATTTTATATTATCACTCACTGCCTAAAACGTCAAACATGCTGGCTCTTCTCATATAACTCCTGACAAGTTTCCCATCACTCTTCTTTCATTCATTTAAAAGGTATTGTTAAGTACATGCCAGACACTATGTGAGGTGCTGGAGATACGAAAAGAATAAACTCTGCATGAGTCCAGAAACTTACATCTTTCACTGTTGAGAGTTCAATGTTGGTATCACCTTTTTGCCTCCCAATATACCAAGTCCAGTTATTAATTTACCAACAGAAAATATGTTATATAACCCTGATAAGATAGTAAGCATTTTAGGAAGAACTTTCAGGCCTTTTCAGACACTATACATTGCAATGTTTATGGCATATTTTATTGGCATACATGAGAGAATCCCTTGAGGATTTCATCCCAGTTTCTTGGCTGTATTTTAGAACAGCTGGAAGACTTTCAAGGAGTTAGATGCACTGAACAATCTGTGCCAAGAGCAAAATATTATGTATGTATGTAAATATATGCAGTAGTTAGCAACAGTTGGTGACTATTTGAAGATATGTATTAATTTCCCAAAGAAAGACAATCAAAAGAGATTACCTACTAATCTTCAAATAAATTGCTCCCTAGCAACACAGATGACAGGGGTAAATCCAGAAAAATCTCTTTGAGAAAAAGAATTCAGAAATCATATGTTTGCAAAATTGACAGAAACTTGCAACCACATGACCACAGTGCCAAGACCTGATAGGGGCCCAGGCAGGGAAAAGCATCAGTTAGGCTTCATACGCTTTAAGGCACCTCTGAGCATTCTGCACTTCAGGTAGAGTAAATAAGAGGGATATTTAGATGCATTAAATCTTGTGTAGCATTTACAAGTATAACACATTTTTAATAGCTACGTAATGTTAAAATAGTTAGAAAACAAAGGAGTTCCTTAATTGTGTAATTATCCCATTCATGAAGAAAACTGAGACTTGCAATTTAGTAATCCTTTTGTGTGTGTTGCAACCTTATAATGAATCAGAAAGTGCAAAGACAACACAATTTCTGTTACTTCACTAGCACAGTCAGTTCTCCTCCTCTAGATTTCTTGCACACAGAGAAGGAACTTTATTTCTCTCCACTTCCCACTGCCTAGTAGGGTATCTGGTACTTAAGAGGTGATCAGTAAATGTTGACTGAATGTCTTAATACCACATATGTTCCATCAAAAAACAAAGTCACAGGTGTTTGCCTCTTTGACCCTTCTTAACTCCTCTCACCTAACCACATGAAGTTAAAAATCATACCTTTGAACTGTCTAATTAAAATAAGTCAAAATTAGATATTAATAGCAAAAGATAGAACACAACCAAAATAAAAATAAAAATCTTAACCACTTGGGCAATTGAAAAATGCCCTCCTAAATAATTCTAGACTGAAAAAGTTAACTAAAGTCTCCCTTACATACCATTAAGTTCGAGATAATTAAAACACCACATATATAAACTAAACAAACATAGCACAGAAATACCAGAGTTCATAAGATCTGGTCCTATCATAGATATTTATATGTTTCTTATTAAATGAAAAATAAAAAGAAAGAATTAAGTAAAAGATTTTTTTAAAGCTAAGGAAAATACAAGAAAAGAAGATAAAAATGTATCAAGTTTAGATAATTAAAGTAATTAAATTGATAAACTAGTCCAAGGACTATTTCTTTGGTAGAAATAGACAAATCTGATAAATCCAAGCTAAGGGATCTTTTCAGATATCCTTCCACTCTCTGGCTTATGTTCAATATTTCATATGTTATTTAAATAATAGTTTTCTGTACCAGAATAAACTGTCCAATTCTATTTCCTTTATTTCTTATAAAGAAAAAATTAACACAAAATGCAATGATGAAAGCTGGCCCTAGGTTTTGAAAAAGGCAGGTTCCTTTATCTCTTGAGTTAGAATCATAAAGGTTAAAATACACTGATCACAGAATAACATTACTAAGAAGAAAATGAATCTTGCAGAAGATAGCCTTACATCCTTCAAAAAACAAACTTACAAAGTTACATCAAAGGTTCTCACATGCATTTCCTGCAAGGTCCATTGTTGACAATTCTCTGGGGTAAGCATGACTTTTCTGAAGCATGACAACCTATTTCATTGTCTGCACTACAAATGCCTGTCCAGTAGAGCAAGGCATAGCCCCTCTGTGATTTTCACTGGACTACTTTAAGGATCCAGGGATTTAGGTGAAAGTGCTTTGAAGAACATAAACTATTACACAAAAATAAGATGCATTATTATCATCAGCCTCACTTTAATAAGGATTAGAAGGCAATATTAGCATCGTGATGCTGATAACATCATGTCTAGATGAGAAAAGCATGCCCGTGTGTTTCTTCACTGAAAGAAACTTGGGGAAGACAATGATAGAGTTCAGAGTATCTACAAAATGTTCAATTAACTCAGTGATTGAGGGAGACAAAAATCAAGTAAATAATGGATGGTTCACATCTCTAAAGTATAATGGTGGGATCAAGCCCTAGGCAGATAAGTGAAGAAGGTAGAACTTGCTTTCATCAAAAACCTTTCCTCTCAGCCCCCTCCCCTCATTCTCTGTGAAATCCCTTCCTATCCTTGGCCCCCAGATTAGCTCCTGCTGTGGAACCCCACCCAAGCCTGTCCTGCCCAAGACAGTCTATGCATGACCGTGTTCCCCTAAGACAATGATGTCAGTTGGCTCTCACTCCCAACTCAACACCAGCCACAGTTCTGATGGCAAACAGCTTTTAGCAAGGCAGCAGGATAAGACACTGGGTAGGCAAGAGAACCAAAACCCAACACAGCTGCACATGTATGCTGGGCTGCACATAACAAGGTGAAATTTAATGTGGCTAACATAAAGTATTGAACTTGAGTTCAAATAGCGAGTTTCATGTACAATCAGGTCTAGGGACACCTGACTTAGGAATAGTTCATGCAGCAAGGGGGGCAGGGGGAGAAAGGAATCCAATCATAGCTATCTTGGCAACCAACAAGAATGCCTCCCAACAACCATAACAAAAACACACAATCTCAGGGTGCATCAGTGGCCATCCAGTGTCCAAGTGAAGAGAGCTAATAGTCCTACTACTACATGTCAGACCATGGTTTCCCAACCCACATTTTCAGAACATGTCCTTAGGGAAGAGCTGATGGATCTAGGAATCTTACTAATAATTCATTCACAGATTCTGTGTCTTCTTGTCTTGCTTGCTTTTTTCTTGTTTTCCTTCCTATTTCTTTCTCCCTTTTTTTCCTGCCTTCTTTCTTTTCAGCCATTCTTAGTGTCTTCTATGAACCAACCAACATGAAAAGATTTGAGTCCAAAAAATCCTAACCCCCATGAAACTCACTGCCTGCTCTGGGAGACAGTCATATGTTCAAGTAAATTACAAAGCCATGCGTTAAGCATTATAGCAGAAGTCTTCTCAAAGTGCAGTGAGAGCACTAATGAGATTCTTGTGGAATGAGGAAAGACTGAAGTAACCACAGAGATTGAGACAAAGAATTGAGATACTCACAAGAACATCTGCAGTTATTTGGAAGATTCCCATGCAGAAAGGAATTGTAAGGTTTGGTATGTATAGCTTCAAGGGACCACCGCGGAGGGGTTAGGGAGGAATTCAGTGAGGCAAATTTTGGCTTAACACATGCTACTTTTATCACTAAAGCTTTCCAACAATGGAGTGATGGTCTGAACTCCCAACCCATAGAACCACATGAGCAGTGGTGAAAGGACCATCTGTAACCAGATGCTATCTGGAGGAAACCTCCTTTGGGTCTTCTTTACTTGAGGTTTCTAAATGCGTACTTCAGGTGCAGTTAAGGTATTAATGACTGATTTTCTGGAGTACTCCTGGAGCTATTTGCATTTTAACAGGAAGTCTTAAGAGGGAGAGGAAGTGAAGAGAATATCTAATCTGCTGTGATCAAAAAGAATTCCAGTGACTATTGTGGGTGAAACTCTTCAGGGACAGGGAGGCTTCCCAGAGCTCCTGCACTCTCAGAGGTTATAAACTGCAGCCTACAGGGCATATCTAATCTGCACACTTGTTTTTAAATTTATTGCTAACATTTAAAAATCTGATTTCACCTAAAAATTGAGAGTTTCACATTTTCTTGAAAAATCTGATAGCACTAGACCTGTATTTATTACATGCTAATAATTATTAGGGACCAAATAAAAGAAACATGCACTCTCTCCAGTTCACCATACTCCTTACCATTCTTTTTGTCAATCCTATACCCAGCCTATGGTTTCCATTTAGCTTTGTGCTTATGTCCCTGTTCTAAAACATGTCAGAAGTCACCTGGTGTGAGGAGAGCCTTTATGGCAACTTTGATATTACCTGCATGTAGGTAATATCAACTGTTATCCTTTGAATGTAGACTTTTCTCAAAAAGTGTGCATATTTTAATTAAAAATGTTTGCAGATTAGCCTCTGTGTAATTAGGAAAACTGACCCATGGTTAGTCTGGCCTGCCTCATTTAGCTCCTCTGTAGGAAATGCACCCTGTGCCCAAGCACAGTCAGTTGGCTTCAGATTTGCGCTGTTCACAGCATGTTGTGTAAGCAAATACTCCAGGGAGGAACTAATTGGAATCAACTGTGCAACCTGCAAACTTCTACGTTCGAAGTTCTTGTACTCAGAACCAGAAGTAAGTTGTAATAAGCTCCTCATATTTTCTCTCAGAAGCAGTTTATTGCTCCTATTGTGTTTCCCACTTTCTTCTTTTTTGCAGTTTTTGGCCAGGGCTAGATTTGAACCCACCACCTCCAGGATGTGGGGCTGGCGCCCTACTCCTTGAACCACAGGCGCAGCCCCAGTTTCCCACTGTTTCTGATAAAACTGGGTGAAGTAGCACAAAAGGAAGGTGGGTTGGGGCTTTACAGTCACCATTTGGAAATTAGATCCTTAAAACTGACATATTCATGAAATACCAAATAGTGATTTCATTTCTCTCACTTTTCATGGTTTTTCAGAGCACTCATGCCTGGCCGTTATACACTTCTGAATGAATTATTTCATTCTCTGATTGATCTTTCCTTGTATTTAAAGATAATTTCTATGTGGGGGAATGACCCTTTGTATACTGTTGATGGGAGTGTAAAACAGCATAGCTCTTTGAAAAGTTTCTTTAAAAATTAAATACATAGCTACCATATGACATGGTTATTTATCCAAGAGAAAGGAAAATCTATGTCCAGACAAAGACTCAAATGCACAAATGTTCATATCAACTCTATCTTTAATAGCCAAAACCTGTGAACAGTTCATTACCATGTGAATGGATAAACAAATTTTGGTTTATCCATACACCAGAATAATACTTAGTAATAAAAAGCAAAAAACGAAGCATAAATCTCAAACTAAGTATGGATAAAATAAATATCCTGAGTAAAAGAAGCCAGGCAAAAAAACTACTTACTGTATGATCCTGTTTACATAAAATTCTAGAAAATGCAAACTAATATATAGTTACAGAGATCAGTGGTCACATAGGAGTGGAAGTGGGGAAGGGCAGGCGGAGAGATTGCAAAGCTACACAGGGAAATTTTGGGAGGTGTGGATGTGTTCACTGTCTTGATTGTGGTATTGTCTCATGATTGTGTACATAATATGTCAAAACCTACCAGCTTATACACTTTATGTGTAAGTTATTCTATGGCAATTATAGATCACTAAAGCAGTTACAAATTATTAGCTATAATAGAAAAAACTTATGTAATAATTTAGGCATCAGAAAGCACTTGTTGTACATCAGTCTCTGTATTGTAGACGGTATGTGCCACCTTAAGCATCTATTAGGGAGCAAATTCAGACTGACTCACAAGATGAAATATCACCAGCAATAATTTGGCACAAAAGTCTTGGGTGACCAGAGCAAGTAGAGAAAACACAGACCCACAGATGTTCTCATTTTCAGATACAAGGATGACAGGCAATCTTTATCGAGGTAATCTCAAAACTATGTGTTCCACATTTCCAGAAACAAAAAGGGAATAGAAAAGAGAAAAGTAAAGAAATAAAAGAGAGAATAGAATGGACCAAGATTATCAGACCACTTACTACTTTACTTTTTCCTTTTTTTAAATTGAGCTATAGTTCATGTACTATAAAATTCATCTTTTTAGAAAGTACAATTCGGTGGCTTTTAATATATTACAAAGTTGTTCCATCATAACCACTAATTCCAGAATGTTTTCACCGTCCCAAGAAGAAACCTCTGCCCGTTAAGCAGTTACTGTGCATTTTCCCTCCCTTCAACCCTGGAAGCTCCTAATCTACTTTCTGTCTCCCTAGATTTGCAAATCTGGACATATCCTATAAGTGCAATCATGCAATATGTCGCCTCTTGTGTCTGGCTCCCTTCATTCGGCAAAATATTTCTAAGGTTCATACCTATTGTAGCATGGATCAGAATTTGAGTTATTTTTATAGTTCAATAATATTCCATCGTGTGCACTTTTTGGCTATTAAGAATAATGCTACTGTGAACATTTATGCCCAAGCTTTTGTGTAGATGTGTGTTTTTATTTCTCTTGGGTATATATATGTCTAGGAGTGGAATTTGGAGGTCAGGTGGCTATGTTTAACTTTTTGAGGAACTGCTAAAGTATTCTTCAAAGAGGCTATACCATTCTCCATTTCCACCAGAAATTTGAGCTATAACTTCTTCACCAGCAGTTGGTATTGTACATCTCTTTGATAATAGCCAGTCTAGTGGGTTTGAAATAATATCCCAGTGTGGGTTTGATTTGTATGTTCCCTCATGACCAATGATATTGAGCATCTTTTCATTCATTGACCTTATTAAGTCTCAGAAAATAAACCAATATGAAACCTGACTAGCACCTGAATAAATGGCCACTTTGTCCTCCCCCTTTATTTCCTTTCTATGCCAAAGTATGTTATTGATCATTCATTCAATGAGCTGATACTAAGGCCAAACTAGTCCTGGGTTAAACAAAGCCAAGCATTCAGAAGAAACAGAAATGCTGGCCTCTATCATCGGGAAGCTTTCACCCTATTTGGGAATAAAAGTGGCAAAAGAATTGTAATGAGCCTTAAAGATACCTTAAAGGCTATGTGCCTTAAAAGACTAAATCAAAGACCATTTTCAGGCAGATATTTCCTCCCTAAAGCCCTACAGTTTCTTGACACTTCTTGTAGAAACTGTAACTAACATGCAAGTTGCCTAAAAACATTTAGATGTACATATTTTAAAAAATGAGGTCAGGGTTTTGCAGATAGCTTTGGCTCTGGTGTGTTCTGGATTTTCACTTGCTGGTAGATTCATTGGGCAGGGTTTTTTGTGTAATGTCTATGTGCTGGTCAGACTGCTGGGTCAGAAGTTTGGGCTCGTCAGAGGGAACATGAGCACAAACACAAACACTGCACAGGCGGGATGGGCCCTCACCTCTCAGCTCTACTGTGCTTCTGGAGTGTCAGTCATTTCCTCCACCTTCTCCCCAGGCCTACGGGGTTAGATGATTTGGTTTCCACCATTGCCGCATCATAGATTCCTGCTGCTTCCTAAACTCCCTGAGGTTGGGCCAAGCAGACACGTGTGTAGCCTCTTTTATAGAGGATTTAGCAACTGAACTGGTAATGTTAGAACATGGTGTTAGAGAAGAGAATTTGGCGTGTGGCCTGCATTTCCAGTCTCCTCTCCCTCTGCTGATCTTTGAGGAAGCAAGAGAAGTAGGCATAGCAATGAGGGAGAAAACATTTGGAATCAGTAAAAGTATCAAACGGCAGATTTCCGTATGTCTGGCATTCAAACTAGGAACAGAAATAGGTTTCTGTAGGCTTAAGTGAGCAAATAAAGTATAATACACTTCTTCCACAATACTGGGCACTCAATAAAATACTGCTAGAACCGAGTGATCAGTAACATGCCTGAGAGACATTTAACTAGTAAGTCCATCTTACTAAACTTAGCGATTGTATATAAGCATCAAAACGTGTATATAAAATCTAAACAGTCATAGGGCTTGTGGTCCTGAAAAACCATATGCCTATAACCTTAATTAAGATATAATAGTTCAAAACGAAGGCATTCCATCCTTGGATGTGAGTCCTGGTTTTGCTGCTTACTATTTACATGACTCGGCAAATCATTTAAAATGTCAAAATCTCTTTTTCCTTACTGTTAAGGGTCCTTATACTTCCAAAAAGCAATCCATTCCAATTTGTGTGCCTGGTGGCACATGCAGGACTTCTGAATTCTTTTACTTAGATTTCAGTTTCTTGTTTCACATCCAGGCCAGCTTCACTTTTCTGCAAAATGAGCAAACCTGCCTAAAATTAAAGTAAACCTTAAAAAAATCACAACGTCTGAATTACCCATCTATCATAGGACATGAGTATCCATTTTAGCATGCTAGGAAAGAGGATACTGGCTGAGGCCTAAGGGCATGGCATCTGGTCTCTGACAGGCCGGGTTCCAGTTCTCATTCTGACAGTTACTAGCTGTGTGATCTTGAACAAATCACTTAACTTCTCTAAGATCAGTTTTCTCAGCTGTACCTACCTGAGTTGTGGTTGTGGTAAGGTTTAAATGACTTCTGATGTGTACGTGGTTCAGCACAGGGCCTGGCACCTATGGGTTACTATTATCTTGGCAAACATCACTTGTAAAAATTAGTTTCCTGGGAATGAAGGTGACATTCGCCTATGATATTTATTAAACTTTGAAAGAGCCCCGTATGCTAGTTTTCTCATTCCATTCTTTGAAGCCTCAATAGAAAGCCTCCATTTAGTTAGCAATCTACACTTTAGGGTCCATGTTCACAAATATCACATTTGTCTTCTGACTTTTAGTCTGTTTCTCTTTTTATATGCCCTATAGGATTATCCTATTCCCAACTTTTATATACAAAAGGATAATAAAGTGAAAAGAAAGTAGAACATTGGCTATCAGGTGCCATCAAACTTAAGACATACCAAAACATTTAACTAATTAATCATTGGTTTTTTGTTTGCTAAAACTATTATAAAGCTTAGTTGTTTTATCTTATAAGGATTTTATTCATATGTATTTATTGAGCATACATCATGCCAGTGCAAAATTACTATGGAGGCTTGCGAGATATATTATCTCTTATATTCAGAATGAAGTAAGTACTACCTTGAAGGGACAATGTCAAATGGAGTAGGAAATGCCTGGCAGCTGACCACTGGCAAGCACGACTTTGATTTATTGCTAAGTACAGTTAGTCCTACGTGACCCTGTGTACCACTACTGTGTGGCTAACAGAGATGGGCGTGCTGTGGCCACGTCAAACAACTCCACCCCAAGCAGTGTTTTTCTGGATGAGGGGAGGAATGACAAAAGGACACCATGAGGCAGTGCATGATGACATGCTGCCTTGTTCAGTACAGGCTACGAATGCCTCAAGGCAATGGTTTTGAAAAAAGTTAGGCAGCCTGGACGATAAAGAAACCCTTCAGGGAAGTCCCTTATGTTAAACAGGCAAGAAGTTGAGATGGAGGAGGAAGCAGGGAGCCCCTCTCCTGGGGCACGTACTGGCAGCCAAGATCAAAGGTTTAAAAACTTTCTGGACTTGAAAAATGGGTAAGATTTGAATGGATAGAGATAAGGGAGGAAGGACCAGTAGGAGGACCAGTAAGCACAAAGGAAAGGAAGTGGGAACCCAAACGAGAAGGAGTCTCCCTTAGCCATGAACACCCGTGAGAATGAGTTGGGAAGTGGTAAAAGGAATCCACCTGGTTGCTCTAGGTTTCCAACCTGAACTAATTTTTTTTAATATTTTAAGCCTGGTGAAAATAGTTAACAAATGCTCTGAATCAGGGCCAATAAGAAGCTTAAGGCTAAGAGTCAAGTAACAGGTCTTGTCATTATTCTTTACTTCAGAGTCATTTCAAGTCGTCGTGAGAGGAAACGGCTTCCGACACGCCCGCAACGTGGACAGGGTCCTCTGCAGCTTCAAGATCAATGACTCCGTCACGCTCAGTAAGTCCTTACAGAGTATTTGGGGGTCTTCGGCCTGATTCAGGGAGGGGAATTCTCAGCTCTGTCTTCCAGCAAGGCCACACATCAAACTAACAGAGAAGAGTCTTCCCTGTGGGACAGACCTCCAGCAACGGCATAGCTAACCCCTGTAGGCCTTCCCTGTGGGTGCCCAACCTGGTGAGTCCCCCACAGCCTACGCAGCCAGGAGCTACAGCCCCCTGCTAGCTCTGAGCAGGCCGCCGGACATTCATTTCCTTGTCTGCTGGCTTTTGCTAAGGGGTGCGCTCTTACCTGTTAGTAAGGGCTGATGAAGCTTGAGGTTCCTTAATAAAGTACTGAGGACTCTTAAGGGTAAGAGAGATGAAAAAGAGATGGTCTGCATTTATTAATCCTGAACAAACTAAAAGCCAGACTCTTAGACTTGCACGTGTAGATTCTGTAGCTCTTTTCAATCTGATGATTCTTCCTTGGAGTAGCCAAGAAACTCTCATCATGGTGAATATCTTACATGAAATACAGGAATGTGGGAGTAAAACTAAGTGCACGTCATGAGAAAAAGGAATTATCATAACATTTGGAGCAGTCAAGTTCTTCATTCAAAGGCATGTATGATTCATGTGGTTGACCAGGAGAGATGGGAGGATGATTATGGGAGCCTTGCTTATTATTTGCATCTGGCATCCATCACACAGATATTGATTCCACATCTGCAATGATAAACAGCAGTCATAATATCCTGTGTTTTCCGTTGAGCTATATACTTTCTAAAAGCATCGTGTCTTTTTACTATAATAGCCCTGAGAGGTAGGAAGAGCAAGGAGGAGGCCAGGACTCACATGTATTGACTAACCACGCACACTACTTTCGTCCTCCTGATAGCCCTTTGGAGGATATTATCCTGTTTTTAAAGAAGAAAAATGCCTTTTTTCCTCCTTGACATCCTAAAACCCAGTTGAATATTTGAACAGACACATGCAGTGGCTTCTTCACACACATCTGGAATTTCTGGGTTTGGAATAATTCCAAAGATTGCAAGTATTCAGTTTTCTTAATATTTGGATATGCTCTCACATGCTACTTGAAAACATTTTAAAATAACTCTGGATAGTCTCAGTGTAAAAATTGGACATGTACTTCCTTTTTCTCCCCCTTTTAATTGTGATGTCACTTAAGTCCACCCTCCTTCTCTCTTTAACCAAAATTCCAAGCCTAAGATTGTAAACTTCTGCAGGTTTCCTAAAAGACATTAGCACCTTCCAAAGATGACTTCCCAGACAAGGAAGCTTCAGACCCCTACCTGGCTGAAGATAAATGGACATAGGATAGACATAGATGAGGAGAGAGATAACCTCCCCTGCCTTTCTTTGAAAGGTTAAACAAGATGCTGTGTTAAGATAAGATGAAATGTGTATTGATTATGGATTTGTAGGGTCTCACTTTGAAGGCCTATTTTTCAACTTCTCTATGAAATTTTATATTTTGGGGAACCGAAATAATATAATGGGGGAACCATTCTCTTTCTCACTCATCCCTTCTTTTCCTAATGCCAGCTTGCTCAGGCTCACCTCTTCATTCCTAGTCAAAAGCAATAAAGGCTGATGGGGTAGAGATTTGGCTTAAACCACAAACCTAGCCGTGCTTCCACACAGTACTATCATAACTTCTCTCTTTGGAGAAGATGAAGAAAGTAAATTTATCATCTTACATGCTGCAAGCAACACTCTAAAACTCTAACATATAGTTATTAAAAATCGTCTAAGGGAGTAAATTAGAGTTTGAGGAAAACACTAGGCCTTCAATTACTAATTCACCTTTTCAGTTTCATTCATTAGATAATAAGAATAAGAACTTGTGTAAAAGACGGCACCTTCACACTGACATTTTTTAATCAACCTTACGAACATCACAGTCTCTCGATTCCTGCTGTAAATAACATACATTTAGATTTCCTTACATTTCCTGTTTTCTTTCTCTGACTCCATGTTTTAAAATGTTTTCATTTTTATATATTTCTTTTTCGATTTTTTTCTAAATGCACCATTTCATTTTGTAACAAAAAGAGAATAAGTGCTTTTTTTTTCTTACTTTTGTTTTGTTTTGTTTTTTGGCCGGGGCTGGGTTTGAACCCACCACCTCCAGCATATGGGGCCAGTGCTCTACTCCTTTAAGCCGCAGGCTCCACCCTTGTTTTGTTTTTTTGAGACAAGGGTTCATTCTGTGTCCTGAGTAGAGTGCTGTGACATCATAGCTCACAGCAACCTCAAACTCTTGGGCTCAAGAGATCTTTTTGCCTCAGCCTCCCAAGTAACTGGAGCTACAGGCACCCACAACAATGATCCAGCTCGTTTTGCTATTTTTAGTGGAGATGGGATCTCACTTTTGCTCAGTCTGGAGGTCTAGAACTCCTGAGCTCAGGCAATCCACTTGGCCTGTCTGAGTCCTAGGATTATAGGCATGAGCCACTGAGCCTGGCCTCTATAAATGCTATTTTTAAGCAGAAAAAGACTAATTAAAACCTCATAATGAAGCTAAAATTTTTATGGCTCCATTCACTTTAAACATGACATGGGTTTCAGGGTCTTCAACCAATACAGTAGCAAATTATATGAAGTAAATGCAGTTGAAAGAACACATTGAAAAATTATAGTGGGAGATATTAATGTGATTTTGCAAGTTCTGAATAAACTCATTAATAAAACAATTAAAGGTATAGATTATACCTGTTATGCCTTTTTAAATGACTAAGAACAACCTTGTAAATTTATCATGCTAAGACACAAAATGCCAACATAGTAAGGCCAAAAAGTAGAAATTGTTGAGATATATTCGTAGATGATCGATATAACCAAACAACTTAAACCATAAGTTAATACCTTCTTCTCTCCCACTTTACTTGCCTTTGCTTAAAAATAAAGTCAAGCAATCAACCACTTAGACTATCTGAGACAATTTCTGGGTGTGTGGCCACTACAAAAGATTCAGAAAGTCTGGATAAAATAGGGTTTAAAAGATTATAGCATGTGGCCTCAAAAGAAAGAAGGGGTAGTCCCCACTCACAGGAAACAATAAGGAAATAAAAACCCAAGCAGGAAGCAAAGCCATGGGAGCTCCTGGCCTGGAGCTTTGATCGGATGATAATGCAGATGCAGGACACCAGATCTCCGGTCTGTGCAAGACACCAGGCGAGAGCAGAGTCCCCAGGAGAAGTCCGAATCCAGGGGGCTGCACCACGCATGAAAGAGGAAAGGAAGCAGGCCGGGGAACAAAAGCTACAAGTGCAGTGATGTCATACCATTCACACAATATAGTAGCATCGAGTCAAGAAACCAGCCCCAAAATGTGTCCCTGACCATCCTAATCCCTGTGGCCCTGCAGAGACTGTGTGCATCCACCCTATAGGAGCCTCGTGCACAGCCACACCCACGGAACTCCTGCAGCAAACAGGCCCCTCTGAAGATGGGCTCACAACACCAATGACAAACTTTATAAAGAGGAGGGAAAGAAACAGGAGAACAAACAAGAAGAGAAGATCAGAGAACAAATTTGAAAGAGAATGTAGAATAAACACATTTAAAATGTGCAATGAGAGCAGAAGGATCATAGGACAAGAACACTCAACAAAGGCAGATTGCAGAAGGCCTGAGTATAAATTATTGATCGAAAATTTTATTTATTCTTTGAAATACAACTTCATGGATGAATTGAAAAATGTGGTCAGACACAGACAAGGATGAAATGCATGAACTAGAAAGGAGAGAAGAGGAAATCTCACCCATAACCAAAGCACCAGACCCTGTTTCTTTTCACCCAAGCACTACCAAATTTTAAAGGACCAATAACCTATATTTGATACATACTGTTGAGAGGAAAGAAGTAAAGAAAGAGCTTTTTGATTCATTTTATCATAATAATTTAATCTTTTTTTTTCTTTAAGAAAACTGGGCACTAGAAATAGAGAATATCTGAGATCAAGCTCGCTGATGACAAACATCTAAATAAAATATTGGCACACAAAATCTAGCAATGTCTTTAAAAAGGACCAAGATAGCTAAGACAATTTTGAAGAAAGAGGGGGAATTTGTCTCTTATATGGCAAAATATACTGATGCTGAAATGTTATTACAATTCATTGTCCACACCTAATGATTTTTTTAAAACTTTTAGAAAACTAGGAATAGGATAAGACTTCTTAAACATAATAAAAATACATCTAGATAAGCTGAATTCAAAACTCAATATCCTCCTAATAATAAATCATTATTAGAGAAATTCACTTTAAAGTTAAGAAGACAAAAGCAGGACTACCCATTTCACCACTATTATTTAACATTGATCTGAGAGTTCCAACAACATGATCCATCATAACTTTCTGTGACAATGGACATTTTCTAATATGGTAGCCACAAGCCATGCATGGATGGCTGTTGGACACTTGAAATAAGGCTAGTTAGATTGAGGAACTGAATTTGTGATTTCATTTAATATTTATTAACTGCCATGTTGGACAATGCCATGAGCATTAAAATAACACAGGAAAACTGATGAGAGCTATAAATTCAGGAAAGGGGGCCACGCATCATTATTCTAAAATAATGGTTACATCTTCCTGGAAAACAAGAGAACTACTCTAAAAGGGTTATTTACCCGGATGATTTAGAAATTAATGTCTTGCTTATAACAATCAGTAGCTTTGCCAGAGTCCAGCAGTGATCAATTAGAAAACATCACAGGGAAAACATAGCAACAACAAATAAAATCTAGTAAGAACTCAGTTGACCAAATTTGTAAAAACATATGAAGAAAGTTATGAAACTTTGTGAAGGATGTAAAGAAAGTGTGAAGTGGGCAACACCTGTAGCTCAAAGGAGTAGGGCACCAGCTCCATATGCCAGAGGTGGCGGGTTCAAACCCAGCCCCGGCCAAAAACTGAAGAAAGTTCCAGCTCCATCCATGTAAACATGTTCTTCTTAGCAAAGTATCTGAAGAATGGAAGAAAAAGTATCCAATGTACTCAGCCCTAATATGAAGCCAATTTATAGCTTTCATATGAAGGCTAAAACCCAATTATAGCATAGGAATACAGGGAAAGGGGAAAGGGAGGGGAGGGGAGGGGGGAGTATGGGTGGAGGGAGGGCAATTGGTGGGATCACACCTACGGTGCATCTTAGCAGTGTACTGGGGAAACTTATTAAATGTAGAGTATCAATGTCTTTATATAGTGATCAAGAAAATGCAATGAAGGCTCTCTGTAACAGTACGATCAAAACATTTCTCAATGTATATGAATCGTGCCCTATGATTGCACCAATGTACAGAATTATGATTCAATAAAATTATAAAAAAAAAAAAGTTGTACGAGTCTATTCCTGCATACGTCATTCATGAGTAAAGTCCTGAAACCCTCCACCCTCCACACTGGCAGGCAATGAAGACAGTCAATCACAGACCACCTACACTTATGAGCCAAAAGAAAGTTTAAAGTTATCATTTAGGAAACAGCAAGAAAAACCGTAATATGGTTTTCTTTTAGCATCATTGAATAAGTGCT
>CAUYON010079900.1:0-10104 GCA_963573935.1 Arctocebus calabarensis
GGACTGGCCAGGTCTTGGGCCGGCTTAACTAGTTTCCGGAGGCCGAATGCTAAACTGCCTTACTCAGGAAAAATTGTTCTTAGGTGCCTGAGGGCTATCTACTTTAGCAGGAGAGAAAGAGAGTGTCTTAGAGAGAGTAAAGCAGTCTTAGAATAGATAGATCTTAGTCTTTAGTAGAGCTCAGTAACCTTCAGCAGAGAGACGCTATGCTGGTGTTCTGCAGGCAGGAGACGAGACACTCAGAGTAAGCAGGTCCGTGATAGAATGCACATGCTCCCTACTGCCTTCTCCTCCAGCCCAATATAAGGCTGATCTTGCACCTCTCAACACCACAGGTGTAGAGACTGCCAATTCACCACTGCTTTCATCTCGCAAGCTCTCATGCTTGTTAGGAGAGCTAAATCCCTCTATGCCCTTTTCACCAAGTTGTTTCATTTTTGAGCTACACAAGTATTTATTATAACTCTGACTCCTCCTAGCCATAGGCTATATGGGCTACTACACAAGTGTCCTTATGGTAAAAAGTTTTTTTTTTTTTTTCTTCTGGGTAGATGCCCAGTAATGGGATTGCAGGATCAAATGGGAGTCTAGCTTGAGTTCTTTGAGAGTTCTCCATACTTCCTTCCAAAAAAGGTTGCATTAGGTTGCAGTCCTACCAGCAGTGTAAAAGTGTTCTCATCTCTCCACATCCACACCAGCATCTGCAGCTTGGAGACTTCGGGATGTGGGCCATTCTCACTGGGATTAGATGATATCTCAGGCTGGTTTTGATTTGCATTTCTCTGATGACTAGGGATGATGAGCATCTTTTCATATGTTTGTTAGCCATTCCTCTGTCTTCTTTAAAGACAGTGCTATTCATCTCATTTGCCCAGTGATATAAGCGATTGTTGGCTCTTTTTATGTTGATTAATTTGTATTCTCTGCAGATCCTAGTTTTCAAGCTTTTGTCTGATTCAAAATATGCAAATATCCTTTCCCATTGTGTAGGTTGTCTATTTCCTCAATGCAGTGTTGCACTAACCTTGTATTTATAAAAGATGTGAGAACCAATAAAGTGAATCAAAATAAATATATGTGATGAGAAATAAAGTGAACCACAATAAAAAAGTAGGTCAATAGTATTTTACTGTAGGAAAACTAAGAAGTCAGATAGAATATTGCAGACCATAGATGAATGGTGACAGATTTTGTTATTTTTATTGGGGGATAATCATCCAGCTAATTCCTAATCTACCTGAACCATCATATTTCCTGAATTACTTAGTTTTTACCACAAAGCAAAAGCTATGTGAAATTATAATTGAAGGGAATACTTGAACCATAAACAGAGATTGTAGATATAAACAAGCAATGTTAAAAAAAAAAAAAAGAAAAATGGTGACACAATTAACCATCATGTTAAAGCTGAGATTTAGGAATGTGTAAGAAAAAAAAAATCACTCCCGAAATAAAATATTTATGAAAGAAGATTGAACATAATAGAAAGTATGTAGATTTTAACAATGGATGAAAATCAGAATTACTTTTGGTGCTTCATAAAAATGTATCAAGGCACAATCTCTCACGATTTGTACTGAGTAAATTGGATTAATGCTATAAGCCATAGAATATGGGTCAATATGCTCTAGAAATATCCAATTGATTTCTGTTTTTTAAATAAAATTTTATGTGTACATAAGTCACATCCAAATATTTGTTATCTCTGATTCTTCTCACACTACAACAGTAGAGTTTACTAGTTTTGACTAAGATTTTATGGCCTAAATGGCCAGAAGTGTTTTTTATCTGGCCATTTATAGAAAAAAAATTGTTTATCCTATCACAGAATATATGGTCGATGAGTGAGGCAAGTAGTGCTTCCTGAGAAATCTTCACTGCATTAGACCAAATAGAGAGAAAGCAACATGGTCTAAGAATGTGCTTGCTACTCACACATTGATTTTCTAGTTTACTTGTTGATAAAATATATACATGTAGTTTACTTCAGGAGCTAACAACAAGTGTTTAGGTTCTCCAGATACAGACTCTCAGTCAGACATTTGGCTGAGGCAGGGCTTTTAATAAAAAATATAATTAGAGGAGGAAAAAGAAGAGTTACAGCAAGAACATAAACTCTGATGAAGTCTAGCCATGTCTACAGTAGAGGATGAAATCTCTGAAAAATAAATCTTACTGCAAAGTTTTGCCCCTTGAGGCATAGTTTCCTATATCGGTCATTCATGGATGGGGACTACTCTAGAACAGGTAGGTGGGTGCATAACATCCTAACAAAGGTGTTTTCTGCTGAGTGAAGCAATTATCTAGAAAAGGGGGCAGCTGTGAGGCATTAGCCAGCAGCACTTACAACAGCTAGAGGATGGGTCATCAGCCTGAGTACAGAGGATCTGCGTGGAGAACCAGTGGCATCTACTATTGTACCTCACTCAGCTAACAGTCTATTAGTGTCTCCTGAATTACAGTCATAATCACTATCAAAGGATGCATCCAGGAACATCTTTCCAAAACACAAATGTCAGCAGCTATTTGATTAAAACATTTTAGAGTCCTTTAAGAGGCCTCTAAGCTATCCATGGACTGGTCAAGGTTTAATGAGGTCTTAAACCTCATTATTTATTTCTGGCTCCAAAAACTCTTTTCCACTCACTGACCTTAATCTTGCTTCTTTTACTAACAGATTATCAAAATATTTGAAATTGTCTAAAAATATTATGGTGACTTACTCCTCTGCATCTTTGCCCTTGCTAAAACCTATATCTGATGTCAATATGTTGAGATTTATTATAATGAGTTCAATGTTCTTACACCCTCTTATAAATACTCAAATACAGCTGAGATGTAAGATATTAAATTCCAAATGGTTTTTTAAAAGGAGTATGGTAGAAAGGGGAGAAAAAGCCACAACACTTTTTCAGTTCCATCTATCAAGACAGAGTTTATTTCAAAATCTCTCGAAATGCAGCTAGCCTTATGACTTTCTTAGGTCAGTAGGACAATAGAAAACTTGATGCAAGTGGAGATTTAAAGTGCTTGTGTAGTAAGCCTTTCTTTCATGTTCCTCTTGGAACTCTGAGGCTACCATGTGGATGAGTCTCAGCAAGGCTACTGTTGGATAAAAGAGCACATAGAGACAGAACCCGGTTGGTTTCAGATGTCCCAGGCAATCACAGCTGACCCTCAACTTAACTGCAGTTGCACAAGAGAAGCCGTCTTAGATCATTCACACCTGAACTTCCCAGAGAACCCAGCCCCAATTACTGACCTATAGAGTTAAGCCACTACACTTTGTGGCACTTCCTCCTGCCTTGAGAGTTGTCCAATTGAGATTACCCTGTTTCTTGTGTCAGTCTATATCAACAGACTCTTTGGACCAAAGAGAAAAAGAATTTAGAGTGGAAAATTGGGAGAAATGTATTTAGAGACTAAATGAGTGGGCTGCCTTGTCTCTTGGGAGGTTTGATTTGTTTTCCCCTGAGATAAAGACCTGAGAGATGCTATAGTGACACTTCTAGGTAGGAAGGGAAAATCTCACAAAGTTCCAGGGAGAGCCCACGAGCAGAATACATAGCACACGTGTCAGTGTTTTCCCCATGGGCCACGGCAGGCCTGGGACATTAATCAGAATCATGAATTGGTTTTCCAAACACTATAGAGGCTGCTCAGTAAAGCACCCTGTAAAGCTAAGCTGGAAGGAGCACAATCTGTAAGTTATGAAAGAGAGATAAAACGCATTTTAAATTTTTTTGCCAGGAATCTATTCAGTGCACCCAGAAGGATAACTATTGCTAGCCTGTGGATCTCTATAGTAAGCCAAAACAGGAAACCATGCTAAGGAAGTTGAAGACACAAACCAAAAAACAATCGTGCAAGTAGGAAAAACAAATAACTGTGTGCAAACAGAATCCTGGACTCCTCCCATCTCCCCATCAGTACCTCTGTGACTGCAGCCAGAATCATCAAAGGCAGCGATTAGGCCCTATACCAAAGAAGCCTGCAGAGACCAAAAACGTGAGTTGGATATGCTACCCAGAGTCTTGGGTCTTCCTCCTGCCTTCAGTATGTCAGAGGGCTTCTTAGCATGAGTCAGTCAAGAAAAGCAAAGAAAAAGAAGAGTGGGAGGAAAAGTTCTGAGAGGGGGACCTTTCACCCATGGATGAGGTAATACATTCAGAAATGAAACCTTTCCTCAAGAAATAAACAAACAACCACAACAACACAACTAGAAATGACGGGACCCACTGAAGATAATAATATGTGTGCTACTATGTAGAAGATAGGAAGAGTTCCTGATAAAGCAACTACGAACAATTATAAAGTCAGTTTTATTTTTTTGCGCATACATGAACATAATTAAGTTATACACACATGGTAATAATTGTTATGAAATATTCTTTCTCTGTTTCTCTCTCAATCTACTTCCTTAATGGTTCCTACAAAATGTAATCATCATACTCATCACCTTGCTTGGTAAACCAGTTGTTTCTGGCAATAAAGTGCTAAGTTCAGTAAGCAAGGGATTGTGTGTTTTATCTCTGCCTTCCCTTTTTCTGTTATGGCATTTGACACAGTGGGCACCCAAAAAATATTTTACTAACTGATTGAAGTAGTAGATAAGTAAACATGAAATACCTAGAAATTTTTAATTAAATATGGAGTCCAGTTTTCTATAGTGGTGTGAATAATCCAAGGCTAAGGACATTTAAAATAAAGATCATTGTCAAAATTTTTCTAGGCATTCCAACAAAAATTACAGAAACAAGTCTAGTAAACCTTTTAAATATTTTACCTATATTATTTAATTCTCACAAAAGAACTCTTCGGGTCAGGTGTAATCCTTATCTCTGCTTTCAGGCAAGACAACTAAGCTTGGAGAGACAGAGTCTAGTCCTGGGATTATGATGCATGAGGTTTAATTCCAAAATGTGTGCCTCTGTTTTCAGCTAAAACCTATTTTCAATATTTTTCCTTTGGTTTTTCATTCTTAAAAGCTATCCTCTTCAATTGAATTCTTAAAGGCTATCCTCTTCAATTGTCTAGACACTGAAATTCCATCAATCTTATTAATCATATCTAACTCTTACAAACAGTATGGTAAGGAATCACAGCAAATGTCAGAACTCTTCCCAAAGGGAACTTTGAGTTTATTTGTTCCAGTTAATCTGGTCACGCAAGGAAAAAATAATAATAATTTAAAAATAGAAAGCTCTTTTTAACTCTATGAAACTGTAAGAAGCAAAGCAGGTAACCATAATTCCTGCTGTATTTTAGACACTGGGTGTTTACAAGGTGAATTAATTTTCTTATAATAACCAGATAAATGAAGGTGCTTTCTAAATAGGTGGGAGGATGGTGAGATGACAATGTAACTCTTCCTTTCTTGGTTTGCATAATCTGACATATCGAACTTGATCAATTCTCTTCCAAGGACTAACATCAAGAATTTTAGTTGCAATAACAATCATAAAATCTATCCCTGCCTATGCTGCAGTAATGCAGGAATAATATTTCTTTTATTTTGTTTACACTGTAAGGGAAAAGAGATAAAAATTGTCAGAACATTTCAGCAATTCGCATAAATTTATGTCTTCTTAAACATCTTTCCCTACAACATAACAAAAGCACAAGGCAACATGGTATATTTTATTGACATTGTAAATAGTGGTTTTTCTTTAAGATTCCTGTCTTCTTGATTTCCTCTCTTCTGTTGCATTCCCTAAGCCTCAGGAACAATCTAAGAATATATACAGCCAAATATTTCTTCCTTCCACCCCCTGCACTATGCAATCTGTCTTCAATGTTCTCTTACAAGACTGTGTTTTAGACTGTGAACAGAGATGACAGATGATAAAAAGATAAAAAAGCCCAAATGAATCTAAAGCAAAAATTTACAAAACATTTGCAAATAGATTTCCAAATGACCGTTATTAGATAATATGGGATCCTGGTGTATGAGCTTTGAGGCAATATACAGATATTCATTAGATATGTCTTCAAATATGTATACTATTCCTCTAGTTATGGCAGTGGTCACATGACACTGATAAATTCCAAATGATGCCCAAGTACAGAAAGATGATTTTAGATGTTGCTGACTGAAGGCAAAGTACCTTAGTCACTTACTGTTTGTCATTACCTATATATTATAATACATCCAGGAAATGTAAAAGCATAAAATATTTTCTACATCATGCTAGAATTTAACTTTCACATGTACATAAGCTGTTGTTTAGCTTTCCCATATATTCAAAGCATAAATTAAGCAGACATGTAATGGGTATTAAATGAATTAATGGATAAATACACAATGAGCTAAATTCTGGCTGTTTTTAGTGGTACTGCCTAGTGTTATAAATTTTTCTGTTTGAGTTTTTCAAATTATTTGCTTTTTGTTTATTCTTTCACAAACATAGCAGAGATCATTTTGAAATACCTATTGAAAATACATTGTGTTGCTATTAAGAGGAGCAGGGCAGGAACTTGGAGAAACTTTATAGCTTGGGAAAGGGGACTGAACAACTGTCCAGTACCCTTCCAGGTACATGGGGAATGTCAGTCACGCTGTGCTCAGGGTCTGATCTTGCTATACCTGCTTTTCATTTTTTCCCATAATCCTAATCCTTCACACGCACAGTCTTCTTCAAGAAGAGTGAATACTTTGTCATTTTTAGAAAATCAGAGAGCCATAAAACAAAAACGATTGACTCTTTATCTTTTTTGTACCCAAACTGCCTTCTTACTTGTACCATTATGCCCATCACACTTAACCTATTCAGGTCTAAAATTTCAGTTATGTATCTCATAGTATATATTTTTTAAAATTCAAATAACTGGTACCTTGATCAAATCTCCAACTTTTATATGAAATCACTAAGGATATTAGCTGAGATCTCTTCTCAGACATCATATAATACACAGATGATATATATGCATATGTGTGTATATATGTGCATATATATAAATATATATAACTTTAGAAAAAAAGAATAGTGTTTTATTTTCAAAGGATACTCGCATTTTTAAATACAAATACCATCACTTTGAAGAAGCATTGTCTTATTTACTTAAAATTTAAAATATAATCACCCATTAAGAAGGGCAATTATATTTCTCTAAATGAAATGGAATTTACAGTAAAATGCACCTTAAGAAATGTAAATGAATAAAATTGTAAATGAACAAATTACTTCCTTTTAATATTAAAGATTAAATAGACATGCTAGGGAGTAAATTTGAAACTAGATGAACAATTCGAATGAAAACAATGTGTGTGCGGAATATTGCACAATGCTACAAGCTAGTATCTATTTTTGACCAGTTTAGGATGTATTTGGAAGTTTTTATCACATATATTTTTACACTATTACCTACTGCAGCAAAGTCAGGGGGATATAATACTTCATGAAGGGTGATGATGCTGTGTGACAGCAGTCATAAATAACACAAGTGAAAGCAGACTTTAGACTTCTGAATACAATGCTGCACTGCTGATTCAGAGTAAGCACCAAACCTCTACTTTGACAAATCCTGTCCTTGAACTACTCAATATGGAGTAAATAGAGACTGGCCTTGTCCAGGTTCAATACTCCAATAAAAGTTAATATAGAAAAGGAACCATGCACACATAGCTAAATCAGTTATATTTCGAATCCTTTACCCTGGCTTCCTTTCCCCCAGTGCACCATGAATGGAAAGTTATTTTGTTGTCACAAGCTCATCGTACTTACAGAATGCAAAATAATAAACAAGAAACAATATCAGATGAACTAAAGCTTATTTTTGAAGGCACAGTAAAGAAAAATAAACACCAAATCTATGAACTTGAATTTTTGTTGTCAGTAAACTCAACCCACACTTTTCTCTCCTTAGAAAAATTGACTCAAGATGGATAAGAAATTCAAATCTGAGGCACGAAACAATGAAAACATTAGAAAAAAAGTGTGGGGAAAAAACTCTTGATGATGTTGGATCAGGGAAAGATTTTTTTTTTCTTTTCTCAGGGAAAGATTTTATGATAAAGACTTCAGTGGCCGAGGCAACAATAACAAAAATTAACAAATGGGACTTAATTAAGCTGAAAAGCTTTCCCACAGTTCAGGACATAACAAGTAGGTTAAAAATACAACCTTCAGAATTGGAAAAGATGTTTGCAGGGTATTAATCTGACAAAGGGTTGGTAACTAGAATCTATAGAGAACTCAACAGAAAAAAAGTAAACAATCCCATGTAACCCTGAGCAAGAGATATGAACTGAACTTTCTCTGACGAGGACAAATGAATGGCTAAAAAACATTTGAAAAAATGATCATCATCCCTGATCATCAGATAAATGCAAATAAAAACCACTCTGAGATATCACCTAACCCTAGTGAGAATGGCCCACATCATGAAATCTCAAAGCTGCAGATGCTGGCATGAATGTGAAGAGAAGGGAACACTTTTACACTTCTGGTGGGACTGCAAACTAATACAACGTTTTTGGAAAGAAGTATGGAGAATCTATAAAGAACTCAAATTAGGCCTCCCATTTAATCCTGTAATCCCATTACTAGGCATCTACCCAGAAGAATAAAAGTCCTTTTATCATAAGGACATTTGCACTAGACTGTTTATTACAGCTCAATTTACAATCGCCAAAATGTGGAAAAAAAACCTAAATGTCCACCAGCCCAGAAATGCTTAACAAGCTGTGGTATATGTGTACCATAGACTACTATTCAGCCATTAAAAATATGGAGACTTTACATCTTTTGTATTAACCTGGATGTAGGTGGAACACATTCTTCTTAGTAAAGCATCACAAGAATAGAGAAGCAAAAAGGACCACAGGGAAAAAAGATGGCGGCCGAGTAGCAGCTTTTGTGCAGCCAGGTGCAGCGAGAGTGGGGAGAGAGGACCCCAGGCATCTCTGGCCGGTAGGTTCGGCCCAGAGGCTTCCTTTTGGTGATACAGGAGGTCAATGAGAGACTTTTGGACCCCACTAGGAGGACCAAAGAGGTGGAAAACTGGCAAGTGGTGGGTGCATTTGTTTGGTCGGAGGCTGCCTGCAGCCGTAATTACAGCAATGGCTATTTTGGAAGCAGGAAAAGCCTTACCTGGGGGCTTTTTTGGGGGTTTTTTTGGACTTGGACACTTGATTGAACTGCCTTGGGAGATCTTGGGCCCATGTGCAGATGACTTTCGGTGTTGTCTGAAGCCCCAGACTGAGCCGCTGAGGTGGAAAGGAGCTAATATCATTCAGCTGTGGGCTGCCCCTGCATGTTGCAGCACCAGGATTCGCAGGGAGACCTGGGGCGAGTGATCTGTTGACTGAGCTGCCCAAAGCTGGGACTGTGCTATTGGGGAAGTGCAGAGATCTAAGTGTTTGGTAGATTGACAGCTGTGGACTTCGGGGACATAGGTGGAGACTGGACTTGGCACACTGGATAAGCAGGCAGCCAAGCGAGGAGAGATCCCAGGGATAAGTGCTGTCCCTGGAAAGCTTCTGCTTGGCCAAGGTGTATGGCTTGGAGTGTCTTTTGAGTGGGTTGAGGAGTTATTTGGGCTCCCGAACCTGCAGGGTCTGAGTAATCAAAAGTGGCCTCAGCTCACCTTGTACAGCTGTATCACATTGTGATTAAAATCTCATACCTCAGAAGATCACCTGTTGCCTGGTCAATACCTAGAAAGATCTATATACTGCTTGGTTGTGGTTTTTTTGTTTTTGTTTTTTGTTTTTTTAATTTTAACATGTTTTTTGACTTTTTTTTCACCATTCTAGTTTAAAAACGATCTTCTATTTTTGCCTTCTTCAACAAATAGAATTTTATTTTTGCTACTGTTTTTGTCCCTATTATTTCCCCCCCCCATTCTATCTCCTAAGGGTTTCTGTTTGTTTCTTTCGGTTTGATTTACAGTATTTTTGTCTTTCCTCTGTACCTGGTGGCAGTGGGGTATTGTGTCTGAGTTCGCTAGCTAAGAGCTGTTGACCTCAAGGGAATCACTCAACCGAGCATCCCCAGAGGTCTCTAAGGTTGGGCCCTAGTACCCTACCACACACCTATATTTCTCCTGTTTCTCTCTTTCACTGCCTCTCTTCTTTTTGTTAATATTTCTTTTCACTTACCC
>CAUYON010079901.1:0-14447 GCA_963573935.1 Arctocebus calabarensis
TGCTCTTTTTATTTTTTTCTTAGGTGTGCAGAAGATTTTTTTTTTTTTTTTTTTTTTTTTTGAGACACAGCCTCACTCTGTGGCCCCAGGTAGGATGTCATAGTGTCAAGCTTGTAATAGCCTCAAACTCCTGGGTTTTGCATAACCCTCTTGCCTCAGCCTCCTTAGTAGGTGGGACTGCAGGTACCTAAAAAAATGCCCAGCTAGTTTTTCTATTTTTAGTAGAGACAGGCTCTCGCTCTTGCTCAGGCTGATCTTGAAGTCCTAAGGTCAAGCAATCCACCTGCCTCAGTCTCTCGGAGTGCTATAGGCCTGAGGTAGTGTATGCTGTTTATTTATTTTTGTTTGTTGCTGTGATTGCCACTGGGGTCTTCTTTGCTTAGGCTGATACCTAGAAGAGATTTTCCAACATTTTCTTTGAGAATTCTTATGATTTCATGCCTTACACTTAAGTCTTTTATCATGTTGAATTAGTTTTTGTAAGTAGTGAGAGATAACGGATTCTATTTCATTCAATCTTTGCATGTGGCTATCTAATTTTCCCAGCATACTTGTTGAATATGTCTTCTTTCCTTCAGTGTATATTGTTGCCTGTTTTGCCAAAAATCAATTGGTTATTTGTGGATGGTTTTATATTTGGGTTCTCCGTTCTGTTCCATTGGTGTATGTCTCTGTGTTTTTGCCAATATCATGCTATTTTGGTTATGATAGCTTTGTACTAGAGTTTGAAGTCTGTGCTACAGGTGGCGTGATGCCTCTGAATCTGGTCTTTTTGCTGGATCCCTTTGGCTACTCTGGTGTAGCTTATTTTTATTTATTTATTTATTTATTTTCTTTTTTTAGGGCGCCTGGGTATTTTTTTATTGCAGTTTGGCTGGGGCCAGGTTCGAACCTGCCACCCTCGGTATATGGGTCTGGTGCCCTACTCACTGAGCCATAGGCACTGCCTTTCCTTCTTTCTTTCTTTCTTTCTTTCTTTCTTTCTTTCTTTCTTTCTTTCTTTCTTTCTTTCTTTCTTTCTTTCTCTCTCTCTCTCTCTCTCTCTCTCTCTCTCTCCCTCCCTCCCTCCCTCCCTCCCTCCCTCCCTCCCTTCTTTCTTTCTTTTTTGAGACAGAGCCTCAAGCTGTCACCCTGGATAGAGTGCTATGGCATCACAGCTCACAACAACCTCCAATTCCTGGGCTCAAGTGAGTCTCTTGCCTTCACCTCCCAAGTAGCTGGGACTACAGGCACCCACCACAACGCCAGCCATTTTTTGGTTGCAGTCATCATTGTTGTTTGGCGGGCCTGGGCTGGATTCGAACCTGCCAGCTCAGGTGTACGTGGCTGGTGCCTTAGCCTGTTGAGCCACAGGCACCAAGCCTATTTATTTATTTTTTATTTATGGAGCTTATTTTTTAATGCTCAAATTTGTGTTAAAAAATTTTTATTCACACTTGGTCATGTGACTTGCTTTGGCCAAAAGATCATTAGCAAACATGATGCAAAATAGAGATTTGTACCTCTCTATTTCAAAATAGAGGTTTGAAAATGTCATGCTTTGGGACTTTTTCTCTCTCTCTCTCTTTTTTTTTTTCTTGAGACAGAGTCTCAAGCTGTCACCCTGGATAGAGTATTATGGCATCACAGCTCACAACAGCCTCCAATTCCTGGGCTCAAGCGAGTCTCTTGCCTCTGCTTCCCAAGTAGCTGGGACTACAGGCACCCACCACAGTGCCTAGTCAGTTTTTGGTTGCAGCCGTCATTGTTGTTTGGCGGGCCCAGGCTGGATTTGAACCCACCAGCTCAGGTATACATGGCTGGCACCTTAGCCCATTGAGCCACAGGTGCTGAACCAAAGGACTTTTTCTCTTGCTGCACTTGGAACAGGAATAAACCTAAGCTGTTCTGTTGTAGAGTCAAACATGTGCAGAACCAAGATCCCCAAGCAACAACCACCCAGCTCTCAGTCAGCATCTGCTAACTGCAAATCATGTGAGGCGGTCCCATATTAGCCAGCTGCCAGGGGACCATCTATGTGATCACAAATGTTGTTGGAGCTCAATAGATATCAGGTGAACTGGAGTAGGTAAAGAACCATCATCTGGGTGTTCTGGATGTCCAGGCATTTAGCACTACAAGTTCTCGGTCTCAGGCTGACTCTCCCAGTCCCGGGCAGACAGAGACAGTTGGTCACCCTAAACCCAGATCATCCACAGAATGTGAAGTTAACCAAATGGTTTTTCTTTTCTCTTGCTAAATTCTGAAATGTTTTGTTACACAGAAAAACTGATTTATAATACCCTTATTGGTCTACTTTTCTGTCCATGAGAAAATGGAGAGGATGAAGATTTAGAATTGTCAGCAAAGATGATTCTGATAATTCCTCCAAAATTTTTACATAATGAAATGTTGATGTTTGATCATTTGTATTATCAAAGCGAAAATATTTCTCTCTTTTAATAATATTATCTCCTATTTTGGTCTCAAGCCTTTCTACTCTTAGCCTACTTCCTCTCATCTTCACAAAGTCACTATTATTGTCCATCCAGTCATTTTTTGGTTGCTGGCCATTTGTAAAGAGGTAGATTATCAAGTTTAGCGGATGCTCTAATAACTTCTTTTCTCCTAGATCACCACTAGGACAGAGAGCTGAAAATTTTAAAGACAGAGTGGTAAATCACAGCTGCATTAAATTTGCGAAATTTATTTTAGTTTTCACATCTTATTTTCCAACTCCAGATGCTCATTGGTATTATTTATTTAAAAATATCAATATTTGTTGAGTGTCTACTATGTGCCAGGTAGAATCCAAGGCACTGAAAAGCAATTAGAGGTCATCAGAAAGAGTCCTCTCCTCAGGAGTTTCAACAATAGTTAAGTCAAAGCACTATGAAAAAGAGGAAATTGATGGAACAGGTGCATAAAATGGGAAGAATTTACAGGTGGTCAGGGACGTCTTCTCTGAGGAAATGATGCTTAAAATAATGGGCTTAAAATGTTATCTAAAGAATAACTAAAGGGAGGGTTAATGAAATGGAGAATGTGGCATGTTTTCCAAAAATGCCCACAATGGTATTTCTGATTTTCATGCTTTTTGAAAACTTTGCCGCCCTTGCCACTCCTTTCCCTTGGTTTTTGAGACTGCCTCAGCTAGCAGAATTTTCCATGCTGGTTTATAAAAGTTGATGTGGATTCTCCTGGCTTTCTCTCTCACGATGTGTGACTTTGAAGCCATAAAGTAATATAAATATTTTAGTATCCTGAAGCTACTATCCTGGAGAGACCATGAGGGGATACCAGAGAGAGAGAAGGAAAGAGAGATGCCCAAGGAACAGTGGCTTTAGCCCCCAGAATTTTCATTCTTCCTGTACCACATGGCAAACACACAAGTGAGCAACTTTGTAGAGATATAATAACAAATAACTTGTATAGTAAATGTATTTAAGTGGTACCACAGATATTTGAGTTAATGAATTCAGTCCCCATGTTCAGAAGTTACAGTAATTGTTTTATATCATGAAAGTTTTACTGGTTCAAGTACTCATGGTCTACAAGAAATCCTGATCAAACTTAGTTAATTTGCAGATCTAAAAGAAAAAAAATTGTAATTTTATTTGTAAAATGATTTTTCTGGAAGTTATGATACTGTATGAAATATTTGGGGCCTGTGTTATCACAACAAATGGACCAAGGGTGCATAGGAAGAAGTGGATATTCAGGTACTCATTCTGAAACAGAAATGTTTCTTGTCTTTTATCTCGGAAGATAAAGCATTGCCCCTTGTTGGCAATACATGATCTGAGTGGCTTTGCTTTTGGTGGTCATGGTCATCATGAGCCTCTGTGGTTGAGGTTGATAGCTGACTGGTTGAAGGCAAGTGCTTACTGCCAGAACACAGAGATAACTATCTGCCCATGGCTACAACAGTGGCTTCCTTATTGAAGAAAATAACTAGACTTTGAAAGTGGTGCTTCCTTAGTTTACACTGGCAGTATCCTACCAGTTAGTATAAGAATTTCCAATGCATCATATTTAAGGAATAACTACCTATTGCTTTCTATGGAGTGTTGCGCAAATAGTGGGAAGGGCTTGAGGGAGAGAGAATCTTACAATAAGAAATGATATTTGGCCTTAAGAAATTACCAATCTTGAGGTAGTTAGCTGACAAACCCACTATAGGAGTTGAGGTGGTCCCAAGGTCCAGCCTCACCAGGCATACCAGATAGTGGTGCTTCTCAGGGGCCATCTCTCCTCTCTGGGGCATTGGGTTGAGTTAATCTACTCACCTGCAGGTACCTACCAAACTCTTCCTGGCCCCAGGGGCCATCCTTCTCTTCCCAGTAGTTGGCAGCATCCCTGTTACCCCTCTAGATACTTTCTTTCCTACCCCAACTCTTCCAGAAGGGCCCTTTACTGTCTGTAGTTAATACATTTAGAGCAAACACAGTGTAGACCATTCTTTACTGAGGCAGGGAAGGAAGAAGTTAGAACCAGTAAGATATTTCTTTTTAACTCACCTTGCTCCAGTACACAGCAGCTATATATATAAGTGATGTTTTAAGAGAATGTAAAAAAAAAAAGTGTTTTATTCTTTCTGGAGTCACATGTGAAAAGCACAAGACCTCAAAATGGGAATTTTATGCTATATTAAAAAACAGTAAGACATGCAGCTGACTCCCCAAAGGGGCAAATAACATTACTATTTATTTTGTTGCTACATCTCAAAGACTCTGAATTTTATTCTAAAGTAATTGGAATTTATTTTTAGAGAATAAAATTAAATTACCGTGAGTTCACTTTGGCAGTGAATGAAGTAAAAGCAATAGGAATAATAATATCTATTCTGTTTAATAGCCTTCTGTAATGAACACTTTATATGCCCTGAGTAATCAAATAATTTCCAGTGCCATTTAAAGCAAATATTATTAGCCCTATTTTACAGATGAGGAGTATAAGACTGATGTTATAAAGCACGAGCAACTTTGCTCAATAAGGTCTGTGCCCTCCGTCGCTCTGCTTGCTTACTTACTGTGCACTTGGCTCTTCAGTATGGTTAGTGGGAATCATCTCAAGTTTTGAACTGTGATTTATTTTGCTTTAGTTTATTTTTAGAGATGGGGAGTCTCCTTTTGTTGCCCAGGCTGGACTCAAACTCCTGGGCTTAAGCGATCCTCCTACCTCAGCCTCCAGAGTACCTGGGACTGCAGATGCCCCCGACTATGCCCAGCTTGAACTGCAGTTTTAAAGGCAACCCTGGTAGTGATGCTAAGGCAGGATTATAAAAGAGGAGGATGGAGGCAAAGAGACATGCTGCTGGGGTATAGGTAAAAGATATGGATTCTTTGCAGAAAGGCAGTGCAGATGGCATTACCACTAGGAGGAGACAGATAAAACTTACCGTGGAGGCAGGATTGATGAGTACTTAGAAAATGATTAGCTATGTGGCATGGGGAGAGAGCTGAGGCAAAGATGACAGTGGCTTCTAAGTGATGGAACTGGGAGGGCAGTGCTGTAGGATGGAGGTGCTGGGAGGATATTTATGATCAAAAGGCATTTGAACTGGTGCCAGGAACATAGTCTAGTCCCAAGCGATATTGCTTGCCATTATTCAGTTGGCTTGCTTGACTTTGCTATGTGCCTACATAATGAGTCTATTCTAGAACTCAAAATGCTCAAAGGACATTTGTGGGGAAAACTCCATCTTTATAACCTGAATTTATGCTCTGTGTTGGAGTTGCATGTCTCATGGCCTTACCAGTCTGGGGTCCTTGGGCAACCCTGCCCCCAAGCTCCATTAATCACCTCCCTACTGTGGGCTGTCTGTGGTGGCCTTGTGGTAGTTCTCTGCCTGTACCCTGAGACCCTTTGCGGCATCCTTTAATTATAGGTGAGGTAGCTCATGCACTCTGAACACCTGCAGAATCAGTCCACGTGGACAATGCCAAGGTTTAACCACGTGTGCCTTCAGAGTGGTGGCCAAGCCATATCCACGGTGACTGAGGCACACTGTGCTGGAATGTATGCAGCAGAGACGAAGGTGACCCTCAGGACCCAGGGTCCCTCCTTTGAAACTGTTCTGCCCTTAAGCCTCTGGTACTCTGGGCCAGCAACAGATGTGGCAGACTTGAAGATCCCTCAAATGCCTGTGGTGTCACTCTTCCATTGTTTTGATGAATGGCATTTGGTTTCTTTGTATCCATGCCACTTTCCTTATCAAATGTTCACTTGGCCACGTTCTTGGCATCCTCTCCTGAATGTGCTTTTTATATTGTTTACATGATTGGGCTAAAATGTTTTTGAATCTTCAAATTCTGCTTCCCTTTTCTCTATAAATTTCATCTTTAGCTCATTTCTCTCTCCTGGCATTTTACTACAAGCAGTCATGAGAAGCCATGCAATGCCCTGAACAATATGCTTAGAGATTTTTCCTGCCAAGCATCCTAATTCGTTGCTCTAAGGTGCTGCCTTCCACAAAGCGTTAGGACAGTGGCCACAATTTGGCCAAGTTCTTTGCCACTTTATAACAAGGATGGACTTTCCTCTAGTTTTCAACACCTTATCCCTCATTTCTGTCTAAGACCTCATCAGAATGGCCTTTGATGTCCTTTCTTTCTTTCTTTCTTTCTTTCTTTCTTTCTTTCTCTTCCCTTCCCTTCCGTTCCCTTCCCTTCTGTTCCCTTCCCTTCCCTTCTCCTTCCCCTTCCCCTTCCCCTTCACAGAGTCTCACTTTATTGCCCTCGGTAGAGTGCCGTGGCATCACACAGCTCACAGCAACCTCCAACTCCTGGGCTTAGGCGATTCTCTTGACTCAGCCTCCCGAGTAGCTGGGACTATAGGAGCCCTCCACAACGCCAGTCTATTTTTCTGTTTTGCAGGTTGACTGAGGTTGGGTTGGAATCGGCCACCTTTGGTATATGGGGCCGGTGCCCTACTCGCTGAGCCACAGGCGTCGCCTGATGTCCATCTTTCTAACAGCATTCTGGGACCAACCACTTACATAATCTCCAAGAAGATTCAGGCTTTCCCTACAGACATCCTATTATTTTGAGACCGCACCAGAATACTCATAGGCCTTTACAGTCTGGCCTCTACCCATTATCAATTTCCAAAGTCATGTTCACACTCTCAGGTATTTGTTATAGCAATGCCCCACTTCTTAGTACAAATTTCTTAGTGTTATTCTGCTGCTGTTAAAAATACCTTAACCTAGGTTATTTATAAATAATAGAAATTGATTTCTCATATTTGTGGAGGCTGGGAAATCTACTAGTATATTTGGTGTACAGTCAATGCTTGTTCTGCTTCATGGATGGTGCCTTGTTGCTGTGTCCTCAGATGGCAGATGGAAAAAGGGATGAATACTGTGTCCTTATATGGCAGAAGAGATTAAAGGGACAGAAAGGCCAAAGGCCTACCTAGTTCCTTCTGGCCTTTTTATAAGGCACTAATCCTATCCTAATCATTTCCTAAAGGCCCTACCTCTTAATTCTGTTTCATTGGAAATTAATTTTTTTTGGAGACAGTCTTATTTTGTTCCCCTTGGTAGAGTGCTATGGTGTCATAGCTCATGGCAACCTCAAACTCTTGAACCCAACCGATTCTCTTGCCTCAGCCTCCCAAGTAGCTGGGACTACAGGTGCCCACCACAACACCAAACTATTTTTAGAGATGGATTCTTGCTCTGGCTCAAGCTGGTCTCTGAACCTGTGAGCTCAGGCAGTCCGCCCGCCCTGGGCCTCCCAGAGTGTTGGGATTATAGACGTGAGCCACTGTGCCTGGAAATTAAATTTTCTTAACATGAATTTCGGAGGAGATACAGACATTCCAAACTGCAGTAGTTAGTATGGCCATGTATAGTTTGAGGTTGCTGTGAGCTATGATGCCATGCATAGTTGTGCAGGGGTATAACATACCTGGACTATGATGTTGGCATTTCTGGTGCTCCCTGGAATTATGCAGACTGTATCCAGTGCAGGCACATGTGGTAGGTGGGCCTATTGATGCTAAAAGCTTTGTAAAAAAAGGAGAGAAACTAAGTGAAGGATTAGCCTCAAGGAGGAACTTCTAAACAGGGGCTGGAGCTACGAATGTGGCAGCACACCTGTCCTGGAGGTGCTCTGGCTGTGGGATTCTAATTCTCAGCATGTGTGACTTTTTTTTTTTTTTTGAGACAGAGCCTCAAGCTATCACCCTGGGTAGAGTGCCGTGGCATCACAGCTCACAGCAACCTCCAATTCCTGGGTTCAAGCGAGTCTCCTGCCTCAGCCTCCCAAGTAGCTGGGACTATAGGCGCCTGCCACAATGCCCGGCCATTTTTTTTTTTTTGGTTGCAGCCATCATTGTTTGGCGGACAGGACTGGATTCGAACCCCCCAGCTCAGGTGCACGTGGCTGGTGCCTTAGCCTGCTGAGCCACAGGCGCCAAGCCAATGTGTGACTTACCTCATTTTCCCCATGCCACAACATCTGGGTTTGCTGACTGTGCTGTCTTGGGAGAGCTTGCACCTCATCCTCGTGAACTGAAAGTTGCTACTGGGACAGATTTCACACAGTTGCATCCTGTGAGGACTTCACAAAGGAAGCTGTCCGTCTGATTCTCTGAAAGCCAATTTAGCTAATTTACTTGTTTCCATTAATTACTCAAGTTTCACCTGACTACTTTTCATTGTCATACCAACCCTAGTTGTTTCTGTGCAAAGCTCATCATAGCATTTTGAGAGATGTTCAATTTGTCCCACCTCAGCTTCCTATTGTAGCTGAAAGCTGAGGAGGGGCGGTGAGAAGGCAGCTGGCAGGGAAAGGGGTGACAGGGAGGCTTACCAGAATAGCAGGGATCCTTGTGCACCTGGTACATTACCTGTAGAGATGCTTTAAACCTAATGTTGGCAAATCTGTCATTTGTTAATGGCTTCTGAGAAATGGATCCTGAACCAAACAGAAATATTCAGAAAGATTGTTGGGGTTGGTGTTTTCTTTAGTTGGGAAGTCATAGAGCCTTGTTTAGGCTTTGCTGAAGCTTGAATAAAGTCCTGGGGATAACCAGAGGAAGCTTCTCAGCCATAGATAGAGTGAGTTACAACAATTCATACATATGCACATTCTTAACCTTTCAAGTCATTACCCAACACAAAATCAGATAAGTGATGGGAAAACATTGACTCCCAAACACATTTCTAAAGAGAAATGCAGGTTTTCAGTCTTCTTTAGATTGTTAGCATTTGTAATTACTTATTTCTTTCAATTTCTCATGTGGCAACTGCCTTGCCTTCCCATCATTTAGTTTTGAGTCTCAGGGCTCCATGGTGTGTGAAATAGCTCCTAAGGGTGACAGAGGAGCTCTCATCCTCTGAATGCTATTAGTGACCTAAGAGAGAAGGGCAAGATTTAACTTGCCAGCTAAATGCATAACTGTAGTCGTGTAGCACAAATGAAGAGAGTGTATGCTCCGAGCTGGTATTCAAGTGACCTTTAACATTTTAGTGATATATAGCTGCTGTGAATGTAACAGAAAAGAAGAGAATTTATTTTCTCTCTTCAAAGTATCATACTCTCAAAGACATTATCTCACCCAATTTGTTAGCAGTAAAAGCTCACAACAGTAAGAACTTGGAAAAGGATGACAGAATGAAAGAGTTTTAATGTATTTTGCCAAAGGGAAATTTACCATCTGCCTGTCTTCATGAATCACATATGCTGAGAATAATATTTTAGAAGATACTGACAACAAGGTGCAGTAATTTGTAAATGAAAATTACTGATGCTGCCCTTCTTAAAGCAATCTGTGGAATAAATCAGCATAGCAGGCTATAGAATTATAAGTTGAAGACTCGAAATAGGAGAATAATAAACTATATTATTGGCTTTTTGTAATTTGTAATAAAGATTTCAAATCCTTAAAATGTAATTACTTTGATTCGAACTTCATTTTCCCATATGAACCCTCTCAATGTGCTCCAGAGAAAGGTACCATAGGAAAATACATTATTAAGCCAAGATGACAATAAAGTCTTATTTGCAAACACTGACAGACATGTAATTATATAGATCATAGAGATATGTCATCGACTGGTTTGATTTCTCAGGAAGCCTTCCCTACAACACAAATCATGAAGTTGTCATCAATGGAAGAATTCAGATTTCAATGTGTACAGCTAAGTCAAGACTCATGCTAAAAGGAACAGGCACAATTTTAACTCTTAGAAAAAGCAAAACATAACTTAAAATTGTGAAAATCCAGTCATGAATTTGGGAATAACCAAGAATTTCTTACAATGGTTGTTTAATGTTTTTGGTTAGTCATGTGCATATCATAAATGAAATGAAAACTAGGAAATACATATTCTCTCAAAAACTGATTTTGGAAAGGCTGTTAGGGGAAAGAGGAAAAAAGAAGGTTTGTATAGAAGTGGCAACTCTTTCATCGTGAATCAGGTGATTTTAGCTTGATTGTGTTGGGCTGAGAAACTGAGAAACTAGGTTGATTTTTCTATTCTCCCACTTTACCTCTGAGGGAGCACTGATACTGTTACACTTTCTTGTTTTAAAAGATCTTAAAGGTGATTTTCAAATGGCTGGTTTATTCCATGCTAGGCAAGTCTGTGGCTCAGTATGGAGGAAGAGGGCAATGCTAATTTCTATTTTTCAAACCAAAAAGCAAATATTTTTTTTCTCTGAAACTCAAGTAAGAGTTTTTGAGGAAGGAAATACAAATTCTGGCAGTATTTATGCAGATTTCTTGCATAATCTGTAAGGCTGAGTTTTCTAAAAAATAGCAGTACATTTATTAGGTATATTTATCTCTTGGATCTGACAAAGACAAGTCCTGTAGTTTCATAATTATCACAATAATATATGGTAGAATACATGTGGTATATGTAGTCATACAGTGGCTACGATATAATTATAGTTTATATGATATAATTATATAAACATTGCTATTTGCATGGCAAAGTGGCATTTGGGCATTTTCTGTTTTCTTAGTCCCTTGAGATATAGTACCAAGTAATAAACAAAGTACTTATAAATTTATCTTTAATTTTCTTTATAATCTTTAGCAAGAAACAAATATAATAACACCAGGATATAGATCCAAATCATTATAAATTCTAACCTATGAGAAATTCTAAAAGGTATCAAAATATCTATGGAAGAATTTTAGAAGCTTTCAAAAAAAAAAAACAAAATTTGGGAAAAGTATTGTTCACAGGGAAGAGTACTACTTTCAAATTATTGTCTGAATAAATAATTCTAAAAAATTGTAGAAACAAATCTATAAACAGAAGAAATTTGAACATCTCCATTTTGCTTGTTTCTAGTGAATATAGAAATATGGTCACAAAATTAATTTAGAAATAAGCTTCTCAAGCATAAGTAAGTTGCAGATTAAATCCTCAGCCTGGTGAATTATTTGCATTTATCTAAATCTATAATGGAAAAGAGTAAAGATAAAATACAGAAAAACCACTATTTTGTAGTTAATCTGTATATGACAAATATATAAAGAAAAGCAAAGAGAAAAACAAAGTAAAAAAATTGTGACCCCAAATGAAATACAAGCAGTTTATGATTTTGACATTTAAATGCATAACATATTGTTCTACGTTAAGTTTGAAAATACATGTTAACTGTTTCAGGTTGGAGTCTTACATGAATAATAATAATAAACTGTATTTTATCCCAATAGTACCAAATTACACAATATTTAAAATTTAAGTAAAGTGTACAGTAACATTATGAAGCCACATGAAAACTTAAGAAAAAATTAAATAAATACTTGAGTAATTTTTATGACCTTGAGGGTGGAAAAGGCCATGTTGGTACACAACCCTCACAGATACACACCCATCAAGGAACAAACCTCAAAGAAAAACACTAACAGATTTGGCAACACAGAATCTTTGGTCTCTTTTTTTTTTTGAGACAGAGTCTCACTATGTTACCTTCAGTAGAGTGCTATGGCACCACAGCTCACAGCAACCTCAAACTTTTAGGGTTAAGTAATTCTCTTGCCTAAGCCTCCCAAGTAGCTGGGACTACGGTTACCTGCCACAATGCCCAGCTATTATTTTGTTGCAGTTGTCATTGTCGTTTAGCCAGCCCGGGCTGGGTTTGAACCCACCAGCCCTGGTGCATGTGGCTGGCGCAGTAATCACTATGCTATGAGTGTCAAATCAGAATCTTTGTTGTTTTTTTTTGAGCCAGACCCTCAAGCTGTGACCCTGGATAGAGTGCTGTGGCATCATAGCTCACGGCAACCTCCAATTCCTGGGCTCAAGCGAGTCTCTTGCCTCTGCCTCCCAAGCAGCTGGGTCTACAGGTGCCCAGCCATTTTTTGATTGCAGCTGTCCTTGTTGTTTGGCAGGCCCTGGGCTGGATTTGAACCCGCCAGCTCAGGTGTACGTGGTTGGCGCCTTAGCCTGTTGAGCCACAGGCATCAAGCCGAATCTTTGGTTTTTTATATGTCAAAAGACACCATAAGTAAACTTAAAGGCAAACAACTAAGGAAGGGGGAAAAATATACTCATGCTATCAAATCAATAAAAGAAATGTACTAATATAGAATTAGCAATAGATAATTTATAGAAGAGAAATTCAAATGACTAATAAACACAGAAAGCTATTTAATGCCAATAATAATTGATGAAATGCAAATTAATGCCCCCTGAAGTTATTATTTTTCTCTGACTACATTGGCAAACTTTTTCTTTCTCTCTCTCTTTTTTTTTGAGGCAGAGACTCACTTTGTTGCCAGTAGAGTACTATAGCATCATAGCTCACAGCAACCTCAGTCTCCTGAACTCAAGAAATACTCTTGCCTCAGTCTCCCTAGTAGCTGTGATTATGGCCTTGCCACAATGCCAGCTATTTTTAGAGGCAGGGGTCTTGCTTTTGCTCAGCTGGTCTTGAACTAGTGAGCTCAGGTGATCTGCCCATCTCTGCCTTCCAGAGTGCTGGAATTACAGGTGTGAGCTGCCGCACTCGGCTTAACGTTTTATTTTTTTAAGTGAAATGATTCTTAGTGTAGGTGAGAGTTAAGAAAAAGAGGCTGTTTCCTATTCTGTGGTAGCAATGCTATTTGATGAAAAGGTCTCAGGAGAACAATTTGGCTATATATATATGTGTGTGTGTGTGTGTGCTTATTTGTACATACATACATATACATATGTATAAATGATATGTATATTATGAAGTCATTTGACTAGTCAATTTCACTTCTAGGAATTCTGCTGAAGAAAATGATTATAGATAAATACGCTGATTTATGTACCGGATTGTTCTTTGCATTACTGCTTTGTCCTGCGTAAACAGTGGCAGTATTGGGTAAAATACCATGATTGGCAATAAGGCATTCAGGAAGTACATTACATTTGACTGAAACAATGAGGGCAGAGAAAATAAATCCAAATCCATGAGTAATACCTATTTCTGTGAAAAAATTGCTGTTTCCTTTATAATAAAAGGGAGGACACATGATCCAACCTGCCCCTAGTAACCTATTTGGTTTCCCTGCAGTGCAGCCACATACTGGAGCCTCAGAGTTGATCGTTCATGGTAATGTTTACATATCCAAGAGTGGCAGTAGACACCTCAACCTAGGTGAGACCACATGAATGGATTTGAGCCCTGGCATGACTTCTATTGCTACAACCTGGTCACTTTGTTGCTGAACTCCTTTTTATAAGAATAGGTTTGCTGGGAAAATAATTTGACACCTACAGGGTGGGTCATTTTATTAGAATCTATTTTATTACTTACTTCATGGGCATCCTACTTATACCTGGATTCACATGTGATGCAAATATTTCTTAACTTTATTTTTTTGCCCCGGCCTGCGGGGGGTTCAACAAGGGCCCCAGGGGAAGTCAACCTGGATGAGACAAACCAGACACAGAGAAGGAGACTAAGTCTATAATCTGATCAAGGTCTCGAATTTTATTTTTTAAAATGCAACTGATATAGGGTTAAGAAGAAGGAAGCTGCCCTTAGCTGATGGCCACTGGGTTGCTAGGATCCCTAACCGCAGCTTGTTCTCCGGTAAAGGTCATGGGTGGGGAATTTCTAAGAAGAAGCGGAGCGTTAAGCTAAGGAGGATATGTTGCCATGACAGTTGTCAACCCTTGATGCAGGCTGAGTCAGTTTGACTTTCAGGGAAATGGGGCAGGCTTGAAGGAGTAGAAGCTTAAGATTAGGCCTAGACAAAATGGCGAGACCATTGTCTCTATGGCTCCCGTCATTTCCTCCCTTCTTTTATATAAAAAAGAGGAGGAGGCCCGCTATTTAGCGGTGAGCATTAACCAATTGGGGGAGTAGTGACCTGGCTCCTCTGAGACTCTCCCTTGATGGGAGGTAATATTAGTTCTTGGTATCTTTTTGTGGAGGGGAGGAAGGGCATTTTTATTTCGATACCAACCTCCATGCAAGCCAGGTTTATCTCTCAGGGAATCCAGAGCGGTTTATAGACCTTCC
>CAUYON010079904.1:0-19492 GCA_963573935.1 Arctocebus calabarensis
AGGAAGGAAGGAAGGAAGGAAGGAAGGAAGGAAGGAAGGAAGGAAGGAAGGAAGGAAGGAAAGAAAGAAAGAAAGAAAGAAAGAAAGAAAGAAAGAAAGAAAGAAAGAAAGAAAGAAAGAAAGAAAGAAAAGAAAGAAAGATAGCCCGGTGTTGTGGCGGGCACCTGTAGTCCCAGCTACTTGGGAGGCTGAGGCAGGAGAATCGCCTAAGCCCAGGAGTTGGAGGTTGCTGTGAGCTGTGATGCCACGGCACTCTACCGAGGGCGATAAAGTGAGATTCTGTCTCTACAAAAAAAAAAAAAAAAAAGAACACATCCCTTTGAAAAATTCCTTCCAAAGGCATATGCTGCTTGCTCCCAGGCACATCAACAAATGGCTAGAGGTTAGCATTGGTCTTCCCTAGATCACACCAATGAACATTGACCTGATATACTGGCTCTGTCCCTAAGGACTTAAGGCACTAAAGGAAAAAAATCTTATAATTCATGTTTCTTAAATTCCACAATAAAAACCAGCATAGATGTAAATAATAACTGTTTGTAGTATATTGTTTTCTTTTTGCCAGTTGCAATCTTAACTCCCAGCATTACTATCAAACACATATTAACATTTCACAATTAATCTGGAAGTAGTTTAAAAATACAGAGTAGCTCAATGTAAATGAAATTAGCAACAGTTTTGAAAAACAAAACAAGACAAAAAGGAGAGAAAACTTACAGGCTGCTCAGTGTTTATTCAACAAGGGACTCTGCTGGATAAATAGTAGGAGGACTATAGTTCAAAGAATTGAAACTGCACGTCGCAACAAGCTAAAAGCTTTTAAAAGAGCCTGAGCAGAATAGCCTTTTATCTCAGCCCAACGCTCTTAACATAAATTCATGACACAGAATGCTGTTTGCAACAATGGGTGTTTTATTTTAACATTTCAAGACCAAGGTGGTTATGCTTGGATGGATCCAGATGGCTGCACTCACTGATTAAACATGCCCAGGTCTTGTTGGGACTCAACACATGGTTAATGCAAGTGGTCAAAGCAGACGATTTTAAAATATACTATTGTTAAATTGATTTCAAACAAGTCTTAATGAAAGCTAAGTTCAAAGTAGAGAGGAGAAGTAGATGAAAAATAAAATTTGATTAAAACGATTTTAATAGAGGCCAGGCATAGTGGCTGTAATCCTAGCACTATGGGAGGTCAAGGTAGGTGGATTGCCTTAGCTCTGGAGTTCAAGACCAGCCTCAGCAAGAGCAAGACCCAGTCTCTACTAAAAATAGAAAAACTAGTGGGGCATTGTGGCAGGTGCCTGTAGTCGCAGCTTCTCAGGACACTGAGGCAAAAACATTGCTCAAACACAGGAGTTTGAGGTTGCTGTGAGCTGTGATACCATAGCACTCTCCCCAGGGCTACAGAGTGAGACTTTGTCTCAAAAAAAAAACAGACTTGACTAAAACGGTTCCATAAAAGTTTAAAATAGATGACTCTGGCTCAGCACCTGTGGCTCAGCGGGCTAAGGCGCCAGCCACGTACACCTGAGCTGGCGGGTTCGAATCCAGCCCGGGCCCGCCAAACAACAATGACAGCTGCAACGAAAAAATGGCCAGGCATTGTGGCGGGCGGCTGTGGTCCCAGCTACTTGGGAGGCAGAGGCAAGAGACTCGCTTGAGCCCAGGAATTGGAGGTTGCTGTGAGCTGTGATGCCACAGCACTCTATCCAGGGTGACAGCTTGAGGCTCTGTCTCAAAAAAATAATAATAATAATAAAATAAAATAAAATAGATGACTCTGGTGTGCCCAACCTTCTCCATTTTTATAATGCCACCTATGTGTATTGTACAGTCATTACTCCCAAGGAGAGAAGCCTCCCCTTTCCAGATTTTTTTTTTCTCCTCAAGTCCTTTCCCAAAGCTGCTGCCAAAACCAACTTCCCCTGTTGCCATTCTGACCGTGTCATCCCTTCCTAACATTCCCTTTAATGGCCTCTGCTGGTCTTTGTGCGAGAGAGGCGTACTTCTTGGTCAGCCGTCAGGACAAACACACAATTCCTGTTGAGATTTATTTAAGGCTCCAGCCTATTTTTACAAATCCACATGTCATTTCCCTCTCTAGGCAGGCTGACTATTAGCATATTGACTTCTTTATGGTCATTAATGTTGAAACATTTGAGCTCTCATCAATAAGAGGTCCCTACTTTATTATTTTTTTTTTTTGAGATACAGCCTCAAGCTGTCACCCTGGATAGAGCGCTGTGGCATCATAGCTCACAGCAACCTCCAATTCCTGGGCTCAAGTGAGTCTCTTGCCTCCGCCTCCTAAGTAGCTGGGACCATAGGCGCCCGCCACAATGCTCAGCTATTTTTTGGTTGCAGCCGTCATTGTTGTTTGGGAGGCCAGGGCTGGATTTGAACCCACCAGCTCAGGTGTACATGGCTGGCGCCTTAGCCCGTTGAGCCACAGGCGCCGAGCCAAGAGGTCCTCACTTTAATTCTCTCCTCCCCTCCTCATCCTTCTCCCAACAGAAAAACGTACACACTAAGTCTCTGGAGCTATCTGACTTATTCAAATGTCCCCTGGAATCTGATTATTTTTGAAGCACTACAGGAGAAACCATTCATATTGAAAATGTTTGTCTAAGTAGCCAGGTGTTGTGGCAGACACCTGTAGTCTAGCTACTTGGGAGGCTGAGGCAAGAGGGTTGCTCAAGTCCAAAAGTTTGAAGTTGCTGAGAGCTGTGATGATGGCACTGAACTCTACCCAGGGCAACAGAGTGAGAATCTGCCAAAAAAAAAAAAAAAAAAGAAAGAAAAGAAAATTTTTGCCTAAAAACTAAACAGCAACAAAATCAAAATACTCTCTCTCTCTCTCTCTTTTTAATAGAGTCAGAGTCTTATTTTATTACCCTCAGTAGAGTGTCATGGCATCACAGCTCATAGCAACCTCCAACTCCTGGGCTTAGGTGATTCTCTAGCCTCAGCCTCCCGGGTAGCTGGGACTACAGGTGCCTGCCACAACGCCCGGCTATTTTTTGGTTGCAGTTTGGCCAGGGCTGGGTTTGAACCCACCACCCTTGGGATATGGGTCCCGCACCCAATCCACTGAGTCAGAGGCACCGCCCCAAACCAAGATACTCTTAATGGATAAAAATAATATTGTGGAATTTCCCTAAGAAGGGAAAAACTTTTTGGAATGAGTCACAGGAAAAAATATCTAATATTATTATCATGGGCAACTTCTAGGAAAAGGTTCTGCAGATTCTCTGAAACAGCACCAATGTGATACTCTTCTTTTATTTTTCATCTTTTTTTTCTAAACCTAGAAGACCTGAATTCAAGCCCCAGATTGGTTATTTGCAAATTCTGTAATTTTCGGTTTTTAATCTCTTCAAGCATCAGCTTCTTGTTGGTAAAGAGGAAATAACAACCTACAAACTTTTCTGACCATTCAATGGTATTTGTAAAGTAAAACGTGCTATTCAAACACAAGATGTTATTATTACTTCCTTCAACTGTTCCCTTTTGACTGAGAACTTTCCCAGGATTTCCCCTTTCCCATGCATTCTTGTCTGGAGGCAAATTTAGAGGTGTAGTTATACACCTACTTTCTAAAGGGGAGATGCACTAAATAAATCTCTCAGAGATCCTGAATATTATTGCTGATAATTTCTTCCATCATTATTGCATTTTATAAGAAACCAGAAATGCTATTAATAATTTCATTTCATTTTATCTGATTGTAGCTTTTTTTTTTTTGAGACAGAGTCTCACTTTATCACCCTCAGGAGAGTGCCATGGTGTCACGGCTCACAGCAACCTCCAACTCTTGGGCTTAGGTGATTCTCTGCCTCAGCCTTCAAGTAGCTGAGACTACAGGCACCTGCCACAATACTCAGCTGTTTTTTTGTAGCAGTTTGGCTGGGGCTGAGTTTGAACCCGCCACCTTCCGTATATGGGGCCAGTGCCCTACTCACTGAGCCACGGCACCACCCATGATTGTATTTTTTTGTTGTTGTTTTTCTTTGAGACAGAGTCTCATTCTGTTGCCTTGGGTAGAGTGCTGTGGCATCATAGCTCATAGCAACCTCACACTCCTGGGCTCAAGTGATCCTCTTGCTTCAGCCTCCTAAGTAGCTGAGACTACAGGTGCCTCCCTACAACACATCTGGCTAATTTTTCTATTTTTAGTAGAGACAGGGTTTCTATCTTGCTCAAACTGGTCTTGAACTTCTGAGCTCAAGCAATCCACCCACCTTGGCCTCCCAGAGTGCTAGGATTACAGGCTTGAGCCACTATGCCTGGCTGTGATTATAGTTTTAAAAATGTAAAAAGTATAAAAAAGAAAGTAAAATGTTTCAATAACTTCACCACCAAAGAAACAACTATTAAAATGTTGATTTTTTTTAATTTTTTAATTTTAATTTTAATTTTTTTATTAAATCACAGCTGCGTACATTAGTGCAATCAAGGGGTACAATATGCTGGTTTCATATACAATCTGAAATGTTTTCATCAAACTGTTTAACATAGCCTTCATGGCATTTTCTTTTTCTTTTCTTTTTTTTTTTCTAGTGGTAAGACAGAATTTATTTACAGAAAAGAATACAGAAAACACTAAAGCTCCTGGTAGAGAGAGAGAAGTCAAGTGGGGAGAGAAAAGCTCTCTCTGTTTCTCTCCTAGTCTTTCCCCGTCCCCCCCTTTAGGCTTTTAGTCTCGGGGTATATATAGGTGTATAGGTTCCTTGGCCAGGAAACAATGAACACAATCCCTTCCGCAGCGGGCAAGGTGAATGAATGTACCAATGAACGAACACAGTCCTTTCCGCTGGAGCAAAGAGAATGAATGTATCAATGAATGGACACAGTCCATTCATGGAATTGGGGCCTAGGAAATTCACATGAAATTGACCTAGGCATAGGAAATGGGGGCTTCACATTTAGTCCTAAGTATAAAGTGAAGGAGACACCAAGGCACAGGTGTCTCCTCGGCAATTGTCCGGCCTTTTTGGCTATTGGAGCCTCCGGTGGGGGTTGGAGGTCCTCCTCCTTGCCTGTCATCCAGCCCGCTGGTAGGTGGCTGCTGCATAAAAAGGTAAGTATTTTCTTAAAAAAAAAAAAAAGAAAGAAAACCTCTAAATGCCAGCACAAATGCAAAATGACTTGAGTGTTTAGACTCTTATTTGTTCCCATAGAAAGAGCTCCCTTTCATCAATAGAAACCTACTTTGTAGATTGACTAATTGCTGAGGAATTGGTGGGCATCAGCAAATATAATCATCAATGTACTATGTCATGGGGTTGGTAAAGTAAATATAAAGGATATGATAAAATTTGGCTCAGTAAAACCAGCTCAGTAAATATAAAGGATATGATAATACTTGACCAGTCCCAGTGGCTCTTGCCTGTATTCGTAGCACTCTTGAGAGGCGGAGGTGGGAGGACTGCTTGTAGTCAGGAGGTTGAGAATAGCAAAGGGACCCTATGTCTACTAAAAATAGAAAAAATCAGCTGAATGGCAGGGTGCTCACCGGTAGTCCCAAATACTCAGGAAGCTAAGGTAGAAGGCAGAAGGATCACTCAAACCCAGATGTCTGAGATAGCTGTGAGCTAGGCTGAGGCCATGGCACTCCAGCTCTAGACCAAGTGACAGAGCGAGACTCTGTGTAAAAAAAAAATAAATAAAATAAAAAAAAAATAAAACTAGATTCTGGAATCTTACAATTGGGTCAGAGAGCCAAGAAAAAGCAGATTTTGCCTTAGCATAAAACTTACCCAGAATGTCTTCTAATTTTCTTATTTTTGTTTCTTCTCTATAAAATATACTCAACAAATTCATTTAAGAAATATTTATCAATTTCATATGATGTGCCAATCACTTTGATGCTAGACACATATGGCTTCTGCTCTCACGTACCTTTTATTTTAGTGAGGAGAGGCAGAGAATACACAAATAATTGTTATAGATTCTGATAAGTGCTATGAGAAGAATATAAAGTAACATGGAGAATGGCTGAGACACCATTTTAATTGGAAGGTCAAGGAAGTCCTCTTTGATGTGGTGATAGCCCCTGAAATCTGAGACAAGCAGCCACGTGAGCACCTGGAAGAACAGTGTTCCAGAAGAAGGAGCAGCAATTGCAAAGACCGTGGCCCTATAAGGCGCTTAGCATACTCCTAAGAACAAAACGAATACTAATTACTAATATTATCTTACTACGTCCTTGGTCATATAAAGATTTATAAGCCAAGGTCTCCATCCCCAAAGAGTTCTGTGTAAAAAGATTACAACACAACGCAGATACCTTACTGGGAGAGAAGCATGTGCAAGCTGAAGACTGGGAAAGAAGCCTGATTCATTCTCTGGGGTGTGTTTCAAGGAAGGCTTCGCGAAGGGGGGGACGTAAAAGCAGGATTTGGGGGTACTGGTGGACTTGACAAGGCAGGGAGCGAGGTTATGGTGGGGGAGCAGCTTACTGGGAACAGCGAACGCAAAGGCCCACAGGCTGTTTCTTACGGGTAGACACAGCAATAGAGCAAGTGACACTCAGAGGCACAGAGGCCAGGTCACTCCGTGCACGGCGGGAGCTCCCAGAGGGTTCCAAGGATGGGATCACAGGGTGAGAGCTGTGTTTTAGATGGCTATTTTGCTCAAATATGTCTGTAGGGGCACTCTGGAGACAGTGAAAAAGATGAAGGGATGATGGGGCGAAGGTGCTCAGAAGGAGATGGAAGGACAGTGAGTGTTCACTGTTGAATCACCAAAACCTTCCAGCACTCAAGACCAGCGGAACTAGTGACAGTGAATAAACGGTGACCGGCTGGGTGTGGCAGGTGCTATCTGAGGAGCCGAAGTCACAAGCACCAAATTAGTGGGTAGTAACGGATCGAGTACGGAAGCCCCTTTCTAGAAGTGTCGTTTTAATCCGAGCCTCACTACTTTTTAAAGTATTATTTCCCTGAGGCTCAGAAAGGTAACCTGTGCTGCTTGAAGGTCTACAACTCGTTACAAATGGGACTCGGATCTACCCGCTCTGTAGTTCTCAGCCTAGGAGGCTCAAAGAATGCAATCAATTGCTCAGATACTCAAGCCTAAAAACAAGGAATCCAAGAACCGGCAGTGACTTTCCAACAAGGGGAATAAAAGGAGGGCTCAGGACGTCCCTGCCAATCCGTCACAGGAAGATCAGAGAGGTTCGTCACAACAGTCCCAAAGTCAAGCCTCCCCTGCAATCCAGGGAGGATACCCGGCCGGGTAGAGCGAGTCCGTGATCCGGGCCCACCGCGGTCGCCCGCGCAGCCGCAGTGCAGCTCGGAAGCGCCGCGGTAAGAGAGCGAAGGGAGGAGGGTCTGGGAGAGGTAGGCGGGGCCGGCAGGCGCAGGCGCAGGCACCAGTTCCGAGGGGCTCGCGCTCAGACGCAGCAGCGACGTCTGACGTCATTTCCTGTCATAGGTAGTGCCTCCGGGTTGCGGTCATTTTGCGTCTGCAGCTGGGTGACTTTTGCGCGGCCCGGTGCCTGTCGGCCCCCTCCCTTTCTGCCGTCCTGCCCTCCCTTTTTTTCCCCTCCTTCCCTCTCTCGAGTCGTCTTCGGGCTTTCTGCCTCCTGATCGCCTGGGCTTGCTGCGCCGTCTTCGGGAGGTGTGTGAGGTGACGCTCAAAGCCCCATTTTTGTCCCCCGCGTACCCCCCGAGCCCCCCGGGCCGCCCCTCCTTTGGCACCTGCCGCCATTTTCCTGCGTGGGGTGGACGGAGCGCCCTGGGGGTCTCGGGCCCCGAGTGCGGTGACCGGTGCTGCTGGGGGGTGAACGACAAGCTGGTGGTGACAGACGAGCAGGGCTCGCTCCGTCGGCGGTGGCGGGTGGGACACGGGCACGGCGGAGGGGGTGCCGCGCGGTGGCGCAGGCCGGAGAGGGCTCAGTCCGGGTCAGACTAAAACGGTGTCGTCAAGGGGCCTTGACAGCCCTTTCTGGTGTTCCTAGGAAGGGTTCTTTTGTGTTCTGGCGTTTTCTAGGAGGATTTTCTTATTTTCTAATACAGTTTTTAGGGTAAAAGCTTGTTCAGCGGCCTCCATCCACCCTTTTTATTTTCTCTATCCTAGGGATGGGCTCCTCGTGGGCCCCTTGATGGCGAATTCAAGTGTGGAAGGGCCCAGTTGTTGTTCTCATGGTGTGTGCCATTTTGCACATTGGTTTTTAAATGAGAGTAATCATGATCCCACGTAAACATGCGATAAAATAGGCAGATGTTATTCCGTTGGACTCTTCATTAAGTCCCAAGATAGGGGCTAAAAAAATAAAAAGTGAAAATGTATGTTATTGGAATGTGATGCTTTTTTCCCTTCGTATTCTTGGGGAGGAAGAAGAGTTTAGATGATACCGAATTTGCTGTTAGCTTTACACCACTGGAGAAGGATGTGACGTCTTTGTTTTTTCATTTTGGTGGAGAACTGTTCGGTGGGAGAGGCTACATGTTTTCTGACAACTGTTTAATTTTTTAAAATGAAAGCCCAGAAGTAACTTGAGATTCTGTTTTCCTCTTACATTTTGGGGGAATTATTCTAATCATTAGGTATGCATTTCTGAAAGGACCAAAACATGGATAATGTGAAATAAACTAGCTTCAGGAAGAAAAATGTCTCTTGTTTCATTGGACTTTTTATTTTTTGATGTTAGCAGCCTATAAATATTTTTAAAACACCTATGCCTCTTTAATTAAGGGACCTGATATGAATAATCCGTTCCAAGTTATTAGCAGGTCTGTTACTTTTTCATTTAGCTATTTTTTATATATTTTTTAGAGACAGTCTCACTTTGTCACCCTCAGGAGTGGTATGGCATCACAGCTCACAGCAACCTCCAGCTCTTGGGCTTAGGTGATTCTCTTGCCTCAGTCTCCCAAGTAGCTGGGACTACAGGCGCCCACCACAATGCCTGGCTGTTTTTTTGTTGCAGATTGGCCAGGGCCGGGTTCAAACCCTCCACCTTTGGTGTATGGGCTGGGACCCTACTCACTGAGCCACAGGCGATTTTGTCAAGTACTTAAGATGCAGTAGTGTTTGGTAAATATTTGTTGGATGATTGCCATGAAGACCCCACAGTTTTACCATAGCATGCATTTTCCTGATTGACTTACCCTGTGATAGTTTCTAATACTTAATATAATTTTTTTGATACAGGAAAGATGAATGGAAGGGCTGATTTTCGAGAGCCGAATGCAGAAGTTCCAAGACCAATTCCCCGTAATTATTAAGTATTTGTAATAAGAAGCACTTTCTATGTAAAGGAAATTTCATTGACTTGAGTTGCAGGGGCATCTGGGCTGGTTTCAAGGGCATGCCACCTGTGTTGTGGGGCCCCACACTGGGCTTAATGCTCTGAGCTGCTATCTTGAAATTCTTACTGATTTGTTCAGAGGGTGTCCCGGTTTCATTTCGCAGTGGGCCCAACACATTATGTACCTAATTCTCACTAGTAAATAGCAGCATGCACTTCTGTATTAAGTCAAAGTTTGTTAAAAATAGTTAATAGCTCATACAAAACTATTGTTTCATTACTTTATTAAAAATACTGCATATCTGTTCTTACTATTTAGACAAAGCTAGTTTTTCAGACTTTGTTTTATTATGGTTATCTTAATGTTTTCTGATTTTCCTTGGTAAAAAGACATAGGGGCTGATTACATTCCAACAGAGGAAGAAAGAAGAGTCTTCGCAGAATGCAATGATGAAAGCTTTTGGTTCAGATGTGAGTTCAATTTTCTAATCAACGTAGTTTGACCCAAAATTTGTACCTGAAATTATAATGACTTCATATAGAACAAATTGGCAAGCTTCAGTCATACTGTGGTTGTTGTTAGATTAGATCGATTAAGGAGCTAGAAGGAATTATATACATTTTTAAAATAATTGTTTCTAGAGTTTTTTTCCCAAACCGTGAGATAATTTTGTCAATAATAGTAATAGCTGGCACTTACTGATTGTACGTGGATTAAACGTGTTAAAAACAACTCAGTAAGGTTGATAACTATTACCCTTACTTGCAGATAAAGGTTTTGAGGTTTAGAGATGTTAAATAAGATACGCAGTGTTACTGCACAGGTGTGACAAGTCAAGGTGTTTGGCCTTGAAGCCAAGTCTGTCTGAAACACAAGCCCAGGCTTTTAACTCTTATACTTTTAGCCAATATATAATAAGAACAGGTTCCCATTTTATCATTGTGGAATGGTACTACACTCTCAGCTCTTTTTTTTTTTTTTTTTTTGAGACAGTCTCACTAGGTCGCCCTCAGAGTGCTGTGGCATCTCTCACAGCAACCTTCAACTCTTGGGCTTAAGGGATTCTCTTGCCTCAGCCTCCCAAGAAGCTGAACTACAGGCACCAGCCACAACACCCAGCTAGTTTTTGTTGCAGTTGTTATTGTGATTTAGCTGGCCTGGGCTGGGTTTGAACCTGCCACCCTTGGTGTATGTGGCTGGCATGGTAACCACTGTGCTACAGGTGCTGAGCCAACGAAAGACCTTTTATATAAAGATTTTATTTTTTAAATACAAAGAATCTTGGAAGCAACACAAAATATAATCTTATTTTTGAACAAAACCCTGGTAGTCTTTTAGCTAGAAACCTCAGTCCTTTCAGGTGAGGTAATTGTAACAAAAAGCATGGAATTAAAACAAAAAATAAGGTGATTTAAGCAATTAGGAGGATGTGTAGTTTCATCAATCAGTCTGATATGTATGCTTATAACATACAAGGTACTATGCTTGGGACATAAATTTTATGAAACAGTCTTTGTTCTCAAGTAGTTTGAAGATGTGTTTCAGACACATCTGAAAGGTAACATTTAGAAGGTAACAAATCAACCAGAGAAAGATTAAGTATATAGCTTCAATAATAATTTTAAAGACTGGCTTGGCGCCTATGGCTCAACGGGCTAAGGCGCCAGCCACGTACATCTGAGCTGGCGGGTTCGAATCCAGCACCAGGACTCGCCAAACAACAATGACGGCTGCAACCAAAAAATGGCCGGGCGTTGTGGCGGGCGCCTGTAGTCCCAGCTACTTGAGAGGCGGAGGCAAGAGACTCGCTTGAGCTCAGGAATTGGAGGTTGCTGTGAGCTGCAATGCCATAGCACTTTATCCTGGGTGACAGCTTGAGGATCTGTTTCAAAAAAAAAAAAAGAATTTTAAAGACTACAGGCAAAGCTTACTAAATGCAGAATACAAATGTCTTCATACAATAGCTAAGAAAATGCCATGAAGGGTATGTTAAACAGTTTGATGAAAACATTTCAGATTGTATATGAAACCAGCACATTGTACCCCTTGATTGCACTAATGTACGCAGCTAAGATTTAAAAAAATAAATAAATAAAATGTGAAAAAAAAAAAATAAACTTCATGGTACTTAATGCCCCCCCCAAAAAAAAAAAGAATTTTAAAGAGATTAATTAATTGGAATTGAATTAGTTAAAAAAGGCTTTATTAAGTAAATGAGATTTTAGCAACTAGTGGGACTGTAGGTAAATGAAGAGGAAAGGCGAAGAAGCATTTATATGAAGGGAATAGGCTGGGTGCTGTGACTCATGCCTGCAATTCCTAGTATATTGGGAGGCTAAGGCTGGAGGATCACTTGAGGCCAGGAGTTGGAGACCACCTTGAGCATAGTGAGACTGTCTCTACAAAAAAATTTGAAAATTAGCTGGGCACTATGGTGCATGCTTTAGTTTCAGCTACTGGGAGGACTAAAATAGAAGGGTCACTTGAGCCCAGGAATCGGAGGTTGCAATGACCTGTGATGGTGAACTATGGTACAATAGTTGAGGCAACAAAAAAAAGAACAACAACAAAGAATACCCAGCAAAGGCAGAGTCTATAATAATTTGATCTCTGTTAGATCCTTGAGGTTGAACTGATTAGAACAGAGGTCTTTCGCTGAGGGAAGAATAAAAAACATAATAAGGAGGAGTTAAAGATTTGACTCACTGTATATTTTAGGTTTGTGGGCCAAGGGGGTGATACGTAAGGTTTTTTTGTTTGAGACAGAGTCTCACTTTGTCACCCTTGGTAGAATGCCATGGTGTCATAGCTCACAGCAACCTCAAACTCCTGGGCGTAAGTGATTCTCTTGCCTCAGCCTCCCATGTAGCTGGGACTACAGGTGCCTGCCACAATGCTGGGCTAATTGTTTCTTTTTTAGAGATGGGGTCTTGCTCTTGGTGTGGCTGATCTCAAACTCCTAATCTCAGGCAGTCCCCCCCCCCCCCCCGAGTGTTAGGATTGTAGGTGCGAGCCAGTTTAGAGCAGATTGGGCTGACTATAGCCCATGGACCAAATCCGTTTGTTTGTGCACAAAGAATTGTTTTTACCTCTTATGATAGCTGGAAAAAAATCAAAGGAGGAAGATTACATTACATGTGAAAATTACATGACATTCATATTTCTGTTTGCATCAATAAAGTTTTATTGGAACACAGCTATGTTCATTTGTTTTTGTATTGTTTCTGGGTGCTTTTGTTTTAAAACAGCAGTCGAGTAATTGTGACAAAGACTGGCCTACAAAACTCAAAATATTTGCTATCTCACTCCTTGTAGAACATGTTTGCCCTGGTCTTGAATAGTACTGTCCAATATGATAGCCACCAGCCATGGGTAGCTGTTTATAATTTACAGTGAAAGGATACAAAGCAAAATCAGGAAGAAGAAAGGGAGCATGGAGCGAAGTCCAGAGGAAACAGGAACAGTCTTCTCAGTTGGAGTTGCATGCCAAGGATGTGTTTAATTTCTCCAACAGCTACTTGTAACAGCATGTGTGAACTATTATTGAGGGCTGGTCACATAGGCATTCTCAGCCTACCAGCTACCAAAATTCCACAAGGAAAGCATGAACTGTAGTAATTCTGAGCCACTTTCTCTTATCAGTACAGGGAACTGTTTGCCAGTTGAGTTCCCAGACTCAAGTTGCTTGCAAGGTTGCTCAGACAAAGGCTAACTTGCACCATTGCAGAAATTCTGTTGGTGCTGGTATGTAGCACAGTGTTTCATAGCTGTTTTTAAGTTATAATCCCCTCAGATTGTAATAAAAGTTTTGTATTTTGCGCTCTGGGTTGTAGGCATATACAGTAAAAGTCTCCATAGTTGACCACCTCCTTGAGGTGACCTAAGTTTCATAGACTGGGCATGCACCACATGTATGTGTAAGTACAGTAGGCCTAGTTCCTTATGTTGACCATCTCTGTATGTTTTCCAGTTGGTTACAGTTCTTTGGTTTGTCAACTTGGAGAGGTTCTACTGTATGTAGATATAATATTGCCATACAACTTTAAGGAGTTAACTAGTTTAGAAGAACATTAGTATTTAAAATCTTTTTTTTTGCCCCATCCACCTTTTGATCATACATTTGTATTTTGGTTGACACAGTGTGATACAGAACTTAAAAGCTTAAGATCTGGTATCAGATTTCCTTAAAATCAGACCTGCAGTCTAACTAAATGGCCTTGAGCAAATTACTTAACATCTCTAAGCTTCAAGTTTCCTAATCTTTAAAAGGGTGGTAATATGTTCTCCTCTAGAGAAATGTGGTGAAAAGTAAATGAGATAATGCATGTGAGGTACTTCACATGGTGCATGGAAGTGGAATTCAGTCATACTCAGTAGTGGCTTTTATTTGTAATTTACTTCTTGCCTCTTCCTCTTCAGTTTTTTTTGTCCAACTTGATAAGCAACTTTAAGTCATTTTTTAAGGTTGTGTTGATGATATTAATGAGTGATCAGGTATTTTAGAGTCTAAATCTAGTTGGTTCTTGAATTACATTTAATATTTTGTGATAGTTTCTTAAATTTAAAATGCTTCTTTAATTTTTCCACTGTCTGTATACAGTGCAGCTTTTAAAAATGGAACAATATCTTTTTAATTTTTAATTTTTAAATTGGTTTTATTTTTTCGAGACAGTCTCAGTTTGTCACCCTTGGTAGACTGCGGTGGCATCATGACTCACAGCAACCTTAAACTCTTGGGCTCAAGTAATCCTCTTGCCTCAGCGTCCTGAGTAGCTGGGCCTATTGATGCCTGCCACAATGCCTGGCTATTTTTTTTAGAGGTGGGGTCTCTTGCTCAGGCTGGTCTTGAACCCGTGAGCTCAGGAAATCTACCCGCCTCAGTCTTCCAGAGTGCTAGGATTACTAGAGTGCTAGAGAGCCACCATGCCCAACCTGGAACAATCTCTTAAAGGTCTTCGTTGCATAATATACTTCCTAGATGGTTTTACTGATATTTATCGCCTAATGAATTCAAGACAAAATCTTTTTAGTTGATGTTGACAAGTTGTTGTTTCTTCTTTAGCTGTGCCTTTGGCTGCAACAAGTATGTTGATTACTCAAGGACTAATTAGTAAAGGTAAATATTTAAACTTTGAATTTACTTAACATTTTGTGTACCATGTTTGTTTTGTGTTATGTTCCTGATTTTTAGATAAAACAGACAATATGCTAAACATCATTGATGGGTTTCTACAATATTTAAGAGTTTTGTCTTTGTGGACTCACTAATAGATATGATTTGAGAATTTGATATTTTCCTGGGCTAATAGCACCGTTAGTAATCTGCAAGAGCAAGAATGTAACTAAAAACTTGGAGATGACTTGCCAGGAGGCAAACCCAAGCTGGGTGGGCCAACAGTAACACCTCACTTAGGTGTTCATCATTAGAAATGAATTCTTGGGAACCGTCCCAGACCTCAGAATCCAAATCTCTGAGGTGGAACCCTGGGATCTGTATATATATATATATATTTTTTGAGACAGAGCCTCAAGCTGTTGCCTTGGGTAAAGTGCTGTGGCATCACCGCTCACAGCAACCTCCAACTCCTGGGCTCAAGCATTTCTCCTGCCCCAGCCTCCCAAGTAGCTGGGACTATAGGCGCCTGCCACAACACCTGGCCATTTTTTGGTTGTAGCTGTCATTGGCAGGCCTGGGCTGGATTTGAACCTGCCAGCTCTGGTGTATGTGGCTGGCACCTTAGCCGCTTGAGCTACAGGTTCCTGAGCCTGAAATCTGTATTTTAACAAACTCCAAATGATTCTTATGTACTACTTTAAAGATCAATAGCTCTCTGAACTAGCTTTGTATTATCTGGGAAGGCTGTGGTTATGCCACTGCATTACAGCCTTGGTGACAGCGTGAGACCCTTTGTCCAAAGGGGAGACAATATCTATAACATAAAAATAAGTTATCACCTGGGGGGATGGATGTAGATGAGTTAGCATTAAAAAAAAACCAAAAAACCCAGAAGGTCAAGGGTTTAGCAGGTAGTCTGTTTTTATTAAGCCCCCAAGGAAGCTTTCTTGTCCTAAGTTCTCTTAGCTCAGTTTCTACAATGTGTTTGTGTAGAATTGAGTTTAAGTATTTGGTTTATCAGACTCTGTTTTAAAATCTGGAGGTGTAAGTAGGAGAGTTGCTCATTACATTTGTTCAGTAAACCATGGTGCCTAGTAATGGGAATGTGTCCCAGGAAAGAGTAGTGCCCTTAAAGATGGCCTGGAATTCAGTTCTTTTATCAAACAAGCTCCTGCAAAAATGTGACTGTGGTAGGAAGTTTTAGCCTTTTCACATTAGCAATATGAAGTGCAGAACTTAGTAGTCTTGAAAAAACCAGTTGATAAAAGTTTTGAAGGTAAATGGGAGGATTTTGGGGGGTAAAAATTTCTTTGTTTATTAAGGAACATCATTATCATGTGCTACTATGACAAAAATCCTAAGTGTGGGAGAATGTTGGTATATGTACATACACATATATGTGTGGGGGTATATATCCTTTACATTGTTTTATAGACAGATCAGTATTGTATTGTGAGAAAAACACTTGAGTCACATTTGCAGGAAAAACTGGCTCAGGGAGTTATGGATGGAGTAATTATGGTGCATATTTTTTATTTAGTTTTTTGAGACAGAGTCTCACTTTGTCGCCCCTGGTAGGGTGCTGTGGTGTCATAGGTCATAGCAACCTCAAGCTCTTGGCCTCAAGTGATTCTCTGGCTCCAGCTTCCCAAGTAGCTGGGACTGCAGGCATCTGCCACAATGCCTGGCTATTTTTAGAGATGGGGTCTCGCCCTTACTCAGGCTGGTCTCCAACTCAAGAACTCAGGCAATCTGCCTGCCTCACCTGCCTCAGCCTCTCAGAGTGCGGGATTACAGGCGTGAACAGTGGCACCTAGTTGTAGTTGTTGTGCTTGTTTTCTCTGTCTTAATCCAGTGCATCATTAACTAATAATGATTGCTAGGCATGGCTGGGGGAGGGGGCTTATACAAAAGAAATTTAAGCATTACTATTACTGCACTTGAGGAAACAAACTAATGTGAGCACAGGTTGAAACAAATAGGAAGTGTAAATACTTTATAAGCTACTAAGTTGTGTAATAGAGACTCCCAAGAGTTGTAGATATTCAAAGAAGATCTTGGTGGCACCATAGCTCAGTGGGTAGGGTGCCGGCCACATACCCGAGGCTGGTGGTTCGAACCCAGCCCAGGCCTGCTAAACAACAATGACAACTGCAACAACAAGAACAAAATAGCTGGACATCATGGTGCATGTCTGTAGTCCCAGCTACTTCGGAGGTGGAGGCGGGAGGATCACTTGAGCCCAGGAGTTGGAGGTTGCTGTGAGCTGTGATGCCACAGCACTCTACCCAGGGTGACAGCTGGCGGTTCTGTCTCAAAAAAAAAAAAAAAAGAGAAGAAAGGGCTTGATAGGACTGCTATGATCAAGGTAAGTTTCTTGAGGTAGATCAAGGTAGATTTTGAAGGCTGGAGAATTGAGGTTAAAGAGGAGGGAGACGACCTCAGAAGAGGGGACCTGGGGTCAGAAGGACACGCATGACTCTTAGAAGGGGCGTCAGGAGACTGACATGGCTAGAGGCAAAATCGTGCAGGGAGGAGTGAAAAACACCATTTAATAGCTAAAGTAAAACTTGGAGAATTTATAATTTGGATTAGATTATGAAGAAAGGAAGGTTTTTTTAGATTTAGGGTTTAGATGAAGTTAAAGATTTTGGACACTGGCGGCGCCTGTGGCTTGAAGGAGTAGGGTGCCGGCCCCATATGCCGGAGGTGGCGGGTTCAAACCCAGCCCCTGCCAAAAACAGCAAAAAAAAGATTTTTGGACTTTTGAGTGTAAGGTGGAATTGTTACAGACTGAGAGAGACTTTAAAAAAGAATTCAGAATCCACTAAGGCGTTTTGTATTTAATCAAAATGCCTGACATTTTGTACAGTGGTCCTTTGAGAGTCCGTGGGGGATTGATTCCAGAACCCCCAGAGGATACCAGAATCCGTGGAGTGTCTGTAGACTTCAGATCTCCTCTAGATTACTCAGTTACTTAACCCAGTGCACATGCTGTATAAACAGTTATTAACTGTGTTTGGGGAATAATTACAAGGGGGAAAAGGCTGTATCTGTCAGTACAGGTGTCATTTTTTCCCTGAGTATTTTCATTTGAGGTCAGTTGGGTACATGGACAGAAAGAGCTGACCGCGTACTCACTCTTCCATCCGCAGTGTGCTGTCCTCAGCACGGGTCAGCTTCCCCCTCTCTACTTGCTGCTCATCTGTCAGAAACATTTAACCATGCTCAGGTCTGTTCTAAGTCAAGAACATAAAAATGAAAAATCTTCCCTCATATGCCTTTCCAACTCCTCCCAGCTACCTTGTATTTTAAGCCAGAAACCGTGAATGAGCACTTTGTTGTTTTTTTTTTTTTTTGTAGAGACAGAGTCTCACTTTATCGCCCTTGGTAGAGTGCTATGGCATCACAGCTCACAGCAACCTCCAACTCCTGGGCTTAGGCGATTCTCTTGCCTCAGCCTCCCAAGTAGCTGGGACTATAGGCGCCCACCACAACGCCCAGCTATTTTTCTGTTTTTGCAATTCGGCCGAGGCTGTTTTTGAACCCAACACCCTCAGTATGTGGGGCCAGCCCCCTACCCATTGAGCCACAGGCGCTGCCCAGCACTTTGCTTTTTATTTATTCCCATCTTGGGGCATAGGCTATTCATATAGTCTACCATTTATTGAAACTTTTAAAAAGGTATTGTTGCTTAAATGTGATAGACTAGTTTTGTTCTTGATCAACATATAGCTTTTACCAGTTCTGGAAACATTTCTTTTGTCATGGCTTCCATGACAGTACATGGAAGGAAAGATTTTCCTTCTGCCTCAGGCAATCCCTCTAACTTTTGATATGTTTTTTGAGTGTCTAATCTGTCTTGTACATTGATTTTGGTATAAAGCATTTAAACACAGAAGTTCATGCTGTCTTGGTGCTTACATTCTTACATAGGTTTTCTTTGTTTACTTGTCTTGGATGGAAATGGTGTTCTTCAGAGCTGTTCAGTTTGACTTTCAGTTTTTAGTCTGTGTGCTTTTACTCAGCAATAATGTGGGGTGGCCATTTGTTACAGCTACATCCCCATAATTATCTCTAGCATAGATAATCTGCTGTGTTACACCTGGATATCTCCACATGGATAGCTTTTTATTTTATTCTATTTTATTTATTTTAGTCTTACTTGGTCACCAGGCTGGAGTGGAGAGGCATAGCTCACTGCAACCTAAAACTCCTGGACTGAATGATCCTCTGGTCTCTGCCTCCCAAGTAATTGGGGCTACAAGCACACACCACCATGCCCTGAAATTTTTAAAATTTTTTTAGAGATAAGGTCTCACTGTGTTGCCCAGGGTGGTCTCAAACTCCTGGCCCCTCCCTAAGTGCTAGGATTACAGGCACAAGCCACCATGTCCTCAAAAGGTCCTGGATGGCGCTTCCCTAGGCCTCTCAAAAGGAACTCATTTTTCACAAAACCCATTCTAACCTTTCCCCATGTCTGAGTGGCCACCGCTGTCATCCAGGAAACTGGAGCATTGTCCTTTTTTTCTATCTTTTATTTGCCTTGTTTAATTAATGTCTTTTCTATTCCAGATCTTAAATGTCTCTGTAAATCGTCCGCCTCCATCTGCACTGTCACTAATTAATGTAGCCATATGTTGCAAAGAGTATTGCATTAGTCTTAAACAAATCTGTTTGCCTCCATTCTTCCTACTTCTTAGGAAAACAGGCTGTCTCTGGCACTGGACAGAGGGCATGCATAGTACATGTCTATAGTAGATACTCAAATTTTATTTTATTCTATTTTATTTTTTGAGACAGAGCCTCAAGCTGTCACCCTGGATAGAGTGCTGTGGCATCACAGCTCACAGCAGCCTCCAATTCCTGGGCTCAAGCAAGTCTCTTGCCTTTGCCTCCCAAGTAGCTGGGACTACAGGCGCCCGCCACAATGCCTGGCCATTTTTTGGTTGCAGCCGTCATTGTTGTTTGGTGGACCCGGGCTGGATTTGAACCTGCCAGCTCAGGTGTACGTGGCTGGCGCCTTAGCCCGTTGAGCCACAGGAGCCAAGTCTGTTTATTTGTTTTTATGTTTTAAATTTTAGATTAATATGAGGATACAAACGTTTAGGTTACA
>CAUYON010079905.1:0-17362 GCA_963573935.1 Arctocebus calabarensis
CGTGGCATCACAGCTCACAGCAACCTCCAATTCCTGGGCTCAAGCGAGTCTCCTGCCTCCGCCTCCCAAGTAGCTGGGACTATAGGCGCCCACCACAACGCCTGGCCATTTTTTGGTTGCAGCCATCATTGTTGTTTGGAGGGTCCAGGCTGGATTTGAACCTACCAGCTCAGGTGTATATGGCTGGCGCCTTAGCCCATTGAGCCACAGGCGCCGAGCCTAATTTTTTAATTTTTTGTAGAGATAGGGTCTTGCTATTTTGCCTAGGCTGGTCTCAAACTCCTGAACTACAGCAATCCTCTGGCCTTGGCCTCTCAAATTGCTAGGATTAAAGGCATGAGGCACTATGCTCAGCCTTGGTCCTGCTTCTTAAACTCAACACAGTACCTGTGGATCTGTCCACATGGCTGCGTCAGTCTGCACAGTGTGAGTGTCCTGTGTGAATGCACCAGTCTGAGCCTCTGCTGAGGACTATTCCTCTGCGAGGACGTTCCACCGTTAGATGGTTCATTCATCTACCTGCTGGGTCCTGTGACTGCTTCCAGCTTTGGCTGTTGGGAAGAGGCTGCTGTAAACATTCTTGTATAGTCTTTTTTTGCAGGCAAGTGTTTTCATTCTCTTAGATAAACATCCAGGAATGGACTTGCTGGGTCACAGGGAAGATGTGTGTGTAGCTTTGTTTTCTAAGGAAGCCTCAGCTTGTTCTTCCTGCTCTTGGCTTTCTCTGCTCTGCATGAGAAGAGGAGATTCCAGGAATGAGGTTAGAGCTGTGCGAGCCTTCAGAGGTCAACCCCCATCCCTCACCCTGAGTGGGGGATGCAGGCCTTGGGGCCAGGGCTCCGTGAGCCATGATGGAGCCAGAATGGTGGGTGGGGTAGACCTCGGCTGGGCAGAGATGGGGAGGGTGTCCGGACAGCAGCGACAGCTGTGCAGCTCCTGGTGCCAGGCCTGGCTTCCCATAGACGTCATCGGTGCTCCTGATAAATTTGCTTGGGTTTTCATCCAGGTGGAGAGGATGCCTGTTCTTGCAACAGAAAATTTCTTGGCAAAATCATACAGATGTGTCAGGTGCAGGCTTGCTGACTGCCCACGTCTGCTCACCCCAGGTGGGGGTGGAGATGCTGGTGAGGTCCGTGACCAAAGCCACAGCTCCAGGAGGGCAGAGGTCACGCTGCGTGGCTCAGGGCCTTGTGCTCCCTGTGCCTGAGCACAGGCACAGCCCAAGAAGCAGACAGCAGAGGCGGACGGACTCAGGCGCCGGCGCTGGAGAACCCACTCTGGCAGCTCCTGGTGCTCTCACAGCCTGTCTCGCAGCCGTGCAGCCCAGCAGCAATGTGGGGCTCTCATGTATGTATGTCTCATCTCATGGGGTGCTGAGACCCAGAGAGGGGAAGCAAAGAGAGCATGCGAGCCACAGCAGAGCTGGCACCTGGACTGTGGAGTCTTTTTTTTTTTTTTTTTGAGACGGAGCCTCAAGCTGTCGTGCTGTGTGGCATCACAGCTCACAGCAACCTCCAATTCCTGGGCTCAAGCGAGTCTCTTGCCTCTGCCTCCCAAGTAGGTGGGACCACAGGCACCCGCCACAATGCCCCGGCCATTTTTTGGTTGCAGCTATCATTGTTGTTTGGCGGACCCCGGGCTGGATTTGAACCCGTCACCTCAGGTGTACATGGCTGGCGCCTTAGCCCGTTGAGCCACAAGCGCTGAGCCTGGACTGCGGAGTCTTTACCTGAGAGAAGGAGGCTGTGGGTAGCAGGGGGAGGGACTTCTGCCCTTGGTGTCTCTCAGCTGCACCTCCTGGGCTGAAACAGAGGGTCTACTCCAGATAGATGGCTGTGATTACCCAAGGCAGGCCGGTGGCGAGGGCTGCCCTCCTCAGATAGGGGCACAGGGTAGTGCTGTGGGGAGGATCTGGCCAGTGGGCCAGCTGGACGGCAACTCTCTAACTGTTCCAACTTTAAAAAAATGGAACAACTTTCTTTTTTGCTACTTTTCTCTCATGCACCAACTGGGCACATGGCTCTGACAATTTCATACAGTTTTTAAAGAAAAGAAAACAGGCGTAGCGCCTGTGGCTCAGCAGGCTAAGGCGCTAGCCACGTACACCTGAGCTGGCGGGTTCGAATCCAGCCCAGTGCCCGCCAAACAACACTGACGGCTGCAACCAAAAAATGGTTGGGTGTTGTGGCAGGCGCCTGTGGTCCCAGCTGCTTGGGAGGTGGAGGCAGGAGACTCGCTTGAGCCCAGGAATTGGAGGTTGCTGTGAGCTGTGATGCCATGGCACTCTATCCAGGGTAACAGCTTGAGGCTCTGTCTCCAAAGAAAAAGAAAAGCCAGCTTGCCGTTTTTTCCAAGAAGAAGCAGGTGAATTTTCCTGCTGCCCGGGGACATGAACTGGGCAGTCATAGACAGAAGGACTGACTTGACCCTCAGTCCTGCCCTTCAGGGAATGCCAACAGAGGCCAGAGGCACAGACATTGTGGGTTTTCAGAGGAGACAGCCCATGTTGAGGGCTTCAGAAGACTGAGCCCTGGCCGGGAACCAGGCAGCACGTGCCACTCGAGCCACCCCTGGCCCCCACGTGCTGCCGGTGGGCTGGGCCTCCGAGAACAGACCCATGGAGCTCTACGGTGAGTGCTGCATTGGAGAGGCCCGCGTCTGCCCTGCCGCCCTCCATACACTGCAGGAACGGAGCTGAGTGAGCTGGAAACTCAGTCTGCCCTCCTGTTCTGAGAGTCGTACTTGTCCTGAGGTGCAGGAACACTGACTCACAAAGGGCTTTTCCAGAGCAGAATGTCCCCAGGGCCAGAGGCAGACCACAGCCACGCCCTTTCCCCTGACCACTCCAGGCTCAAGAAACTTTTTTTTTTTTGAGACAGAGCCTCAAGCTGTCGCCCTGGGTAGAGTGCTGTGACATCACAGCTCATAGCAACCTCCAGCTCCTGCTTCAGCCTCCCAAGTAGCTGGGACTGCAGGCGCCCGCCATAATGCCTGGCCATTTTTTATGGTTGCAGCCGTCATTGTTGTTTGGCAGGCCCGGGATGGCGCCTTAGCCCGCTGAGCCACAGGCCCTGAGACTCAAGAAACTTTTGAGCTCCTTGAGAGCTGTCCACCGAGGCCTTCTTTTCCATGGGCTGTTCTCTCATCAGAAGTACGTGTATCCCAGCCTGCCCAGCCCGGCTAGTCCACCCCTGGTCACACTCCCAGCTGTGAGTCCCTGCCCAGTGGGCCTGCACTTCGGGCCAGACACTCAGTATTCAGAAGGCATGAAGAGAGGTTTGCTGTGCTTGATGAGGGAGAGACTGGCTGCCCAGGTTTTGTTTCCTGAGTATTCGGTAAAGGGACAGAGGGCTCCTCTCAGAGTGGAGACCCAGGCTCAAGTCTTAGCTCTGCTAATCAAAGGATGTCCCTGCCTCAGTTTACTCGCTCACTGCTCTGGGCTGCTCTACAATGGATTCAAATGAGAAGACAGTGAGCAGTTCCAGCTGGGACAGGGGTTCCCTGTGGAGGACACTGGGAACAAATTGTGTGGCCTGGGTCTTCAGCCTGGGAAGGCGCTGTGGAGAAGGAATGGGGTCTTTGTCATTTCATGCCAGGGCTGGTCTTCAGGGCCCTAACCCATGATGCAGATTTTCCTCTGTCAAAATGCAGAGCCTCTCAGCCTCCACGTGCCTTCCTGATTGTGGGATGTCAGGACAGGGGCCAGGCCATGTCTTAGAACTCAGCCCTGTTATAACCCCTCCTCAGTGGGGCCATGGTCCTCAACCTGAAGGCACAGTGAGGTTGCCTGGAGTCTAAGATTCCATTCTCCTGGGTCTGGGGTGCGGCCTGGGCATGAGCACTGCAAAATTGTTCCCTCTGGTGAGTCTAAAACCAGCAGCTCTGAGGGCGATAGCATCACTCCCATGATAGGTGAAGAGCCCATGGAGTGGGAAGTGTCCAAGCCAGGGTGACACCCAGGCGCTGGCTGGGCACAGGTCCCTTTGGGCTGTCTTCTCCCTCCTCTCAACACCATCCCCTGCACACAGTAGCTGCTCAAGGACAATGGTGGACAGAGAGGCTGGGGCCTGGGGTCTGTACTGTCTCTGCTGCTCCCCAGCACGGCCTTAGCCCCCCAGCCTGGCGGCAGGAGTACGTGTGGGTGCCCTGCCCTCCAGAGGAGCTGGCAAACGGGGAGGGGCCTGCTGGCCTTTGAGCACCCTGGTTTGGGGAAGTCATGTGAGCCAGTGTCTGTAACCCTGGAGGCCAGCGCAGGAGGCCCCCTCCTTCCTGCTGCCTTTTTTGGTGACTGAAACTTTAGACTGGTGCTGGAGCCAGACAGGCGGGCAGACAAGCACATTCTTTTCAGGGGAGGCTGCCGCCTCCTCTCAATCCAACAGGAACGCAGGAGGGCTGGGCCTGCCCAGGCCTGACCCCAGACTGGGTTTCAGGCTGTGGGGCCACGCTGGGCCTCCAGGGGGATGGGGGACGGGTGAGGAAAGCCACAAAGGTACAAAGCCTGGGGTCTGGGGTTAGAGTCCCTGACTGGGAGCAGAGGGACGGGAGGGGGCTGATTCAAGCAGCCCTAAGCCCTAGGAGTCCAGCCCCAGCCCTGGCTGTGGGTACTTCTGCTGGTGAATGGCCCTAGCCCTGGCACCACAGGGACTGGAAACTGAGTTGTGCAAAAGGCTGCTTTAGGTTTGCAAACCCATGGAACCCCCTTACTGATCTGTATTCCTCTGATGGCCTGGAGGCGGCTGTGGGGCAGGCCTGCTCCTCCTGACAGCTCTGCAGCGCTGGGGTACTTGTCCTCTTCAAAAATGTGCTTTTGGCATCCCTGCTGCAGGAGCAGGGTTAGACACAGGCCCGCCACACAGGAGGCAGCAGGCACCTCCTCCCACTGTCTCCCTCCACCCTGCGGCTGAGAGGTCTGACCTAGGCCCTCTGGATCCTCAGTGCTTTCCACCCAGGGTGCGTAGAGGGCTCCATTGTAGGCACCATCCTGGCTGCTAAGTCACCTCTGAGGGAACTTTGCTTTTGGGGAAGGTGGAATGGCCCACTGGAATTCGAATCCTGAATCTACGACGTGTTAACTCTGAGCATGGCAAGTTCCTTAGAATCTTTGTACCCCAATTTACTCCTTCGCAAAATGGAGGTAATAGCATCCCCTCAGAGGATTGTTGTGATTAAATGAGACAAAACTAGGCCTGGCACATACACGATTAGGGCTCAACCATTACCTTTCCGGGGCGCCAGCCTTTTGAAGGGAACAGCGCCCTCTGCAGGCCACCCTGGCCTGCATGGCCCTGCAGGGGCTGGTATGGGCACTGACACAGTGCTCTCCTCCCAGTCCGTGCTCTCTTGGTGGCTGGCAGGGACAGAGGAGCACATTATGAACGAGGTCTCTAAGCACTGGAGGTGATCTCTGAACGAGGTCTCTAAGCACTGGAGGCGATCTCTGGCCTCTGACCTGGAAGGAGGAGGAAGAGGCTGGCTCAGGGCTGATGGTCACAGAATGGGGCTGTGGGCCAGGCATGGTCTCCACACCTCACAGGGGTGAACACACATTGCTCATAGCACCCACACAGTAGGAAACATTATTTTATTATGCCTATTTTAGATGAGGAAACTGATGTGTACAGTAAGGTCAAACTCCAAATGAATCAGCAGGCCTCTGCCCAACTAGGGAACAAAGATGTAGCCCGAAGCAGGCTGAAGACACAGCCTGCAGGGGAGGCAGGATGCTGGGAAGGAAAAGCAGCAGCAGGAAGCAGCTTACTGGGGCTGAGGGGAGTCTCTTTTGAGGGGCCTAGAGGGTGTGTTTCAGGTTAGTCAGAAACTGCAGGCTCTGACACCATTCTTTGACTGGGGCGACATTCCTCAGTTCTGTCTGCACAAGTCTTTGGGACCTTCCTAAACTTAAGACGAATCTCTCCCATTCAGTCTGCAAGTCGTTGCTAAAGATAGTGATACACATTTTACTCAAAACTATTGATTTCAAGGAAAGCAAATCCAACTTGAACTAGCTTAACCGAAAAAGGGAAGTGTGGTGACTCTGAGGATGGGGTTCCCCGACAACAGGTGGAATCCGTATTGCCAGGAATCTTATGTTCTGCACTTTGCCTGCCTCCCCTATGGCAGCAAGTGGCCTCTAACCTATCTGGGCATGTCATCCCACAGTTCCCACTGCCAGGGAGAAAATCCCAAGGAACAACTCAGACTGGTGTGGTGTGGGCCCTGTTCCTGCCCTCGCCGGGAAGCAGGAGTTCACAATGCCAGGCCCGTCTGTCTGGGATGATGTGTGCTGCAGCCTTCACAGAAGGGAGAATGCAGTGAACCTGGCAGTCACCCCACCCCCACTGGGCCCCACTCAGCAGGGTCCGGGGTTCCTGGCCTCCACTGGGTCCTGCTGCCAGATGCCACAGTCAAGAAGGTACCATCCTCCAGTTCAGTTGAGCAGACATTTATTGAGCACCTATCAAGTGCAAGGCACTGGGCCAGGTGCCATGGGAAACACAGAGTGAACACAGATGGTCCCTGCCCGCAAGGAGCTCACAGTCTAGACGGAGGTGAGACACAGTACATGACTAGCTGCAGTGACACCTGCCAGGTGTCGAAAGCGAGAACGAGGTGCTATGAGGCACTGGGTACATGAGGCCTTGGCTGGGCCTTTGCAGAGGGAAGCCATTGGGGAGAAGTAACAGGAAGTACACATGTAGACAGGAGCCCATGGGTGGCAGAGAAAATCCGTGTGGCTGCAGGGGCACTTGGGTAGGGACACATACAGTACACATTCCAGTACGGCTGGGAAGTGGACAGCCTTGGGTACTAAGCCCAGGGTTCTGAACCTGGTGCCCAGCCAAACACCACCGTGTATCATTGGAGAGGAGGAGGGTGGCCAGAAATGTTTCTGGAAGAGCAATCTGGCAGTGCTGTGCTGTCTGGGAGGTGGAGGGGGAACAGTGAGGGGGCTGCCGGGTTGAGGCCTGCTGCCCAGGGGGAGGCTGTGAGAGCATAGGCATGGTGCGTAAGGAGCAGGGCAGAGCAGGGAAACCCACGGAGGGTGGTGGGAAGGGGAAGGAAAAGGGGCCACAGACACAGGCTGCAGGGAGAGTGTCGGGGAATCTGAGGATCTTACAAGGCTTCCAGGTAGAGCAAGCAAGGGCTCCTTGATGAAGGGCAGGGTCGGAAGTCACTGCCATGGCTTAGGGGACAGTGTGATCTCTAAGAATGAGTGAAGTTTCTCCAAGTGTGGTCCATGGTCCCTGCACATGCATCATCCAGGAGCGTGCTGAGCTTGCTCCAGAGCTGGCGTAGGTGTGTAATCTGCATTTGAATCCAGGGCTGCCCCTCTACCTTGCCCCATATAACCCTAACCCTTACCCTCACCCCATAAGTTAGCTGTTTGGGAACTACCCGTTGAAAAAGAAAAGGGTGTTAAGGACTGGCCTGTAAGCAAAAGGGACAAAGAAGAAAGAAAAGCATCTAGAATGGCAAATCTCAGAAATAAGGGCAAACAGGCCAATGGGTCACATGCTGTAGCAACTGACCTCGCTGTCATCAAGGCTAAGGACAGTCCTTGGAATCCCCGCAGCTGGTGGTCCTGGGGCCTCTCCCAGACTATGTCCATGAAGAGGGTGAGTGCCAGGTTTGGAGAGTGAAGAATGGAAAGTATTAGCAAGGGACAGACAAGATTCTTAGGGGACATTGGGTTACTCTGATCCAAAGGATCTGAAGTATGCAGGGGATGCTGGAGAGGTAGGTAAAGGATGGAGGGAGCCCGAAGACTGGAGCTGAGACATGGGGACTCAGCATGTGGGCTGAGGGAGAGGGGGAAGGAAGATCTGCTGAGGGCTGGGGTCCAAGGGGAGGGGTGGGAGCAGGCTCAGGGCACCATCTGGAGCACGCTGCCCTCTTTCCACAAGTACCACAGCAAGCCTGCAGAAGCCTGATGCCATCTCTCCCTCTCTGCCCTCAAGCGCCACACCCAGCCCTAGTCCCCAGCCACACAGCTGAGCCTGCCCAATGCTGCCCTCACTCCAGCTGGCTGAGGTGCCTGCCAACCCTTTCCCAGCCTGGCAGCCTCTCTCAGCAGCAGACACCTCATCTGTTGAATGTGGGTGACATGCCCTGCCCTGCCCTGCCAGCTACAACATGTGAATGTCACAAAACTTGGGCTGCCAAGCCACCACAGGCAAGCTGGAGGCGTTACAAGGAAGCATGACCATCACCACACCTATGGTGGCAGTGCCCGGTGCAGAGTGGACCGGCTGTGGGTCCTGAGCAGCAACACGCGGCCCAGTGCCCAGAATATGCTAAGGACAGGTAGTGAGGGCCTTTTTAAATGGTTTGATAACTAAGTTTAAATAGTGAATTTAACTAAATTTGATGAGTTTCAGAAAAAATGGGGAATTGTTTTGTTATAATTTGCGAAATTAATGCTCTTCCGTACTCCTCCCACTGCATCCTTCCCTCCCGCACCCCGGGCAGGGCAAGGGCAGGTGCATTTCTCAGAAACAACACTACAGACACAAAGCTTTGCAGAAGTCACAAACTCACAGGGCAAGGCTCACATCGCTCCTACAGCCTAGAAAACCCAAGACCCCTCAAAGCCCACCCAGTCCTACCGTGTTCCTGTAGGCCAGCTCCCTTCTAGGCAGACCCAGGACCCGGCCTGGACAGTCAGGGCAAGTCTCCAGGGTCTCTTCACTGAAATGAAGAGAAACACTGGCCTGGCAAGGCTGCTGGACTGAACTGGGAGCCAGAAGGTTGGGGCCACTGTGAGACAGCCCAGTCCTCACTCCTCTGCTGTGCTGAGAAGCTAAGGTACAGGGCAACCAAGGCCACCTTCCTGGCTCGCCTGAACTCTCTACTGCTCCTTCCACGGCAGGGTGCTGGGCAAACGGCTCCCAGGTGACAGGGGACGACCAGTTCCACATTAGGTGCATCAAGGCACCTGAGAGAAACACATCTGAGGTGCAAGTCTGGCCACCCAGAGGGCCCTAGATTGATCCTGAGGGATGCAGGAATTAAACACCTTCAAGAGGAAACGTGCCTGGTGGGAGCACCTGGGATGCCGCCCAGTCCCCCACCACTAAAACAGCACCAGCAGCAGCAGCAGCAGCAGCTGTTCAGACACTGCCCCTGGGGCTGGGTGAGAGACGAGTTCCACAGGGCAGACAGGAAACTGACGGTGAGCCACTCAGAGAGCACAGGCATAAAAGGCAAAGCCCTTTAAGGTCCAGATGGTAGTAAAGATGCTGAGATTTAACTACCCAGGACAGCTTCACAACACAGAACTCAAGTGACACGGAGAACAGAAAACACTGAGACATGAATCCCGAGGAGGCTGCTCAGGAGGAGCCTGAGGAGGAGACACTGAGGAGACAAGCACAGGAAAATAAACCCAGGGCTCTTGGACCCCACGGAAGCTACTAATGCTATATATTGGCTTGGGTCATTCTTGAGAAAAGAAAACCACTTTTTGGCAAAGCTGTACAAATCATAGGGGCGTCTCCCCGGGCTGTGGACCCAACATGACCACAGTAATGGGCTCTTCATTAAGACCTTGCCCTGGTCTTCTGAGGCTCTGATGGGACTTCTAGAGTCAAGTCAGTGTGGAGACCCCAGCCTGGTGGAGGCACTGGTTGGGGTCTGGTCCCTGTCTGGTCACACCAAAGCTGTGAACGTGGGCGTGTCCAGGTGCTGAGCACTCTGGCCTCTGTCCCTCCTCTGTAGGGTAGAAGGGGAAGGAGGGGAGGTCCAGACGAGCTCCAGGCCTTTCCCCAGGCCTTTCCACAGGTGTTCTGAGCTGACACTACCCTGGTGATTCACAGGGCACACGGCGCCACCTGGTGGCACCATTGATCACTCCTGCAATGGCCCCAACAGGAGACCCACAGAACCAAGTCCTGACTGTAACTCGGGGTGAGGGTAGAGGAGGTTGGAAGGGGTGAGCACACCTCATGTTAGTGACATGATATATTCATCTCAAGAAAATATACTTTAAGAGATCTTGCTTTCCTTAAGAAAGCAGCTCTTTTTTATTTATAAAGACTAACCATATGCATTTGTCAATATTTTCAGCTTTTTAAGGAAAATAGTTTAAAAAACATAAAAATGTAAATACACCCAAGAATAACTGCTATTAAACAGTTCTGAACAGGCAGAAAATGTAGACTTTCCTTTTACAGAAAATGTTAAATCTGTAATAGCAGCATAATTTATATATAGAAAAAAGCTGGTCTCGAAAACTCTGATATTTTTGTACACAAAACATTTTTTTCTCTATACAATACTACAGCGTTTACACTGGGAAGTGAGTCTCTTCACATTATGTTAGTTCCCATCAGGCCCAGGCTCAGATCAGCCGGCCCTGAGCTCCAACCTCTGGGCGCAGGCTTTAGTCCAACACCATGGCAGAGAGCGCATTCAGATCTTTCATGTACGGATGGGCCACCAGAATCTGATCAATTTTCAGTCTCTGCTCTGAGTCAGGGAAGATCTTCAGGAGGGCTTCCCTCAGCTCGTTGGTCTCTGCAGAAGACCTCTGTGCTGGCATGGACAGATTCTGCTGGATACTGGGAAGGTTTGGCAGGAGTGGGAAGTGGGGCTGCTGAGGAAGCCAGTGGCTTGGAGGGGCACCCTGAATTCGGGCAGGAGGCTGGTGGCTGGAGCTGGTGGCCTGGGTACCAGGGACTCTGAAGCTGGGGTCAAACACACCCACATTTGGCAGGGCATTGAGTAGGGGCTGCATGCCTCTGTGAATGGAAGCAAGTCTTGATGAGCTGGGTTATAAGATAAATAAAAAACTCTTCTAAAATATCACTGTTGGGCTGGGTGCAAGTGGCTCATGCCTATAATCCCAGCACTCTGGGAGGCTAAAGTGGGTGGACTGCCTGAGCTCAGGAGTTAGAGACCTGAGCAAGAGCCAAATCCTGTCTCTAAAAATAGCCAGGCATTGTGGCGGGTGCCTGTAGTTCCAGCTAATTGGGAGGCTGAGGCAAGAGAATCACTTGAGCCCAGGAGTTGGAGGTTGCTGTGATCTATGACACCATGGCACTCTACCCAGGGTGATAGAGTGAGACTCTTACTCAGAAAAAAAAATCCACTGTTGGCCTTGAGGCTGAGGACTCTGCTCTTGGCTTTCAAAGCAAGCAGCAAGACTGCAGCAGAGGTAGGGGTGTTAGCTGTCCAGAAAAGACTGCACAGGTCCCACCATTGCCATCCCAGACTGATCACAGCAGGGAGAGAGGAGCCTTCCCAGACCACCTCCCAAGTCTGCTGGTGTGAAAACTGAGTCCATCCAGCTGCTTCGTTCTATACTAGAGTGCACTGGAGCTTTCAAAAGATATACTGGGCCTTACTCTTCTGGAGATTTTTTTTTTTTTGAGACAGAGTCTCACTTTATCACCCTCAGTAGAGTGTCGTGGCGTCACAGTTCACAGCAACCTCCAACTCGTGGGCTTAAGCGATTCTCTTGCCTCAGCCTCCCAAGTAGCTGGGACTACAGGCACCCGCCACAACGCCCGGGTATTTTTTGGTTGCAGCCGTCATTGTTGTTTGGTGGGGCCAGGCTGGATTTGAACCTGCCAGCTCAGGTGTATGTGGCTGGCGCCTTAGCTGCTTGAGTCACAGGGGCCAAGCCTCTTCCGGAGATTTTGATTCTGCAAAGGGCCCAGGCTGACAGAAATCAGAAAAAGGGACCCCACACCCCATCCCCAGCTGGGCACACTTGTCCGCACGTATAATTCCCACACTTTGGGAGGCCAAGATGGGAGGATTGCTTGAGGCCAAGAGTTTAGATCAGTTTCTACGAAAAATTAAAAAATTAGCTGGGCATGGTGATACATGCATATAGTCGCAGTTACTCATCAGGAGGCCAAGGCCTGAGGATCACTTGAGCCCAGAGAGTCTGAGGATGCAGCAAGCTACTAGAACACGACAGCATTCCTGTCTCAAAAAAAAAAGTTGCCTACTGATTATTCTTAAGATTCTTATATAGTAGAAAAAAGTAGGCCCTTCTGGCAGAGAGCTAACAACCTGATTCATGGATTTCTCTTCCCCACCAAAGTCAGGAGAGGTGCTGGTGCCCATAACACTTATCTACATGGGCACGTGTGAGGGCTCATGCGCAGGGAGGGTATCCAAACCTTCCCGCTGGACTCTGGCCTGCAGCTGAAAAATGGGGCTTGCCAAAGAGTTTTCCTAACCAAAAGCTCAACTAACTTTAAAAGTTAAATCCCTCTGTGAGAAAAGTGATTACTAAATTATTAACAAATTAGTTAACACTTCTGTAAAAGCCTCTAGGTGAGAGAAAAAAGGGCAGGCAGGGCTGACCACTGGGCTGCTCACGGACCAAGTAGGGACTCTCCTTCTAGTGGGTCTGCCCCACGAACCCAATGCTCACACATGGGCCTGCAGGGGGTTCCAAGGGTAGCTGCATGGGAGGAAAATGGGCTGGACTGATGTTCAATAGGTGTTCAAAATGTTCAGGATGACATCTGGAAACTAGTAAGCCCTCATCTGTATAGTAAGACCAAAGGCTCAGAAGAGAAACAATTCACAGGCTCGGCGCCTGTGGCTCAATGGGCTAAGGTGCCAGCCACATAACATCTGAACGGGTTCGAATCCAGCCTGGGCCCGCCAAACAACAATGATGGCTGCAACCAAAAAGTGGCTGGGCATTGTGGTGGGCGCCTGTAGTCCCAGCTACTTGGGAGGAGGAGGCAAGAGACTCGCTTGAGACCAGGAATTGGAGGTTGCTGTGAGCTGTGATGCCATAGCACTCTACCCAGGGTGACAGCTTGAGGCTCTGTCTCGAAAAAAAGAAAAGAAAAAAAAAGAAAGGAAACAATTCACAAAACCTGGGAGCTAAAATTGTGGCTGTCTCCTGGATGGAAGACACCTGTGTATGAAAACTTACCTCCCCAGCACCTCCCTAGAACTCCTCCCCACAAAGGCTCCTATTATAGAGACCAGCTGGAAGTTTGGAAAGTTTCAAGGCCTTGAAAAGCCAGGAGAGCTCTTCCCCTCAGTTTACCCCCACCCCCAACATCCCCATGCAAATAACTGCTGGGAAACAAACACAAGTGTAGCCTGTTTTAGTTTTAAAAAAGAGGAAATGCCAGTCATCAGGTTATATGATCTGCAGTTAGATAGGTAGAAAACTTCAGTTAAATGTTTTAATGTTACCTGAATTCTGAAAACAAACTATCACTAGCAAGGTGTCTTAACCACAAACAAGCCCAAACTATAACAAGAAAACCTAAACTATCTAATCAATTTCAGATAAATATGAAATATTGGCTTTTCCATTCAGGGAAGGTAGAAAGTAAATTGTCAATTCCCTCAGGTAGTGATTCCTGAATAATTAATATAAGCATGATATATTCAAAGTAAATGAATTTAGAAAAGCCAGTTATACTTACATAATGAATCCAAAAGACATTTGCTAATAAGTGACCATCACTCTACTTTTAGTCTTTTTGACCCATAAAAAGTTTGGCTCCAAAATAAAGAAGTTTGGCTCCCTATCATCTCCTAGGATTAAAACCAAAAGGACCCAATTATAAATGTGGAGAGCATTCTTTATCAGCTTCCACATATATTACACTAGTAGCCAATCTAAGGAGTAAAAAAAAAATTTTAAGTGCCATTTTTAGTCTTTTTTTTTTCTTTGAGACAGTCTTAACCTGTCACCCTGGGTAGAGTGCCATGGTGTCAGAGCTCACAGCAACCTCAAACTCTTGGGTTTAAGTGAATCTCTTTCCTCAGCCTCCCAAGCAGCTGGGACTACAGGTGCCCACCACAACACCCGGCTAGGCTGGATTTGAACCCATCAGCTCTGGTGTATGTGGCTGGCGCCTTAGCCGCTTGAGCCACAGGCGCCCAGCTATATTCTTTTTTTTTTTTTTTTTTTTGCTTGCAGCTGTCATTGTTGTTTTAATTGGCCCAGGCCTGGTTCAAACCTGCCAGCCTCGCTGTATGTGGCCAGTGCCCCAACCACTCAGCTAGGGGCACCACTGACATTTTTAGTCTTTAATGACAGCATTTGCACTAAGACACAAATAACTTAGTTGAAAGTTTTTTCTTTTTTTCCTACAAGAGTCAAAAAAATCATAGCTTGGAACAGCCTTGAACTCTTGGACTCAAGCGATCCCCCTGCCTTAAGCCTCCTGAGTAGTTAGGACTAAGGCGCTCATGATAATGTCTAGCCAATTTTTTGGTTGTTTTTTTAGAGATGGGGTCTGTGTTGCCTGGGATGGTCTCAAACTCCTGGACTAAGCAATCCTCTTCCTCCTCAGTTTCCCAAAGTGATGGGAACACAGGGATGAGCCACCACACTCTACCTGAAATAAATGTTAAAATATAAGACAGCGTGGAAAGGGAAATACCGAAGTATGACTTCCTTCCGAAGAAATTCTTCTAATCGAGGTCCACTTCTTCCCAGAGGATCATCAGGAACCATAAATATGTCCCCCACAAATGTGTACTGAAGCAGTCTGCAACACAGACAGGCAATGGTCAGGTCAGCCTATGAATTCTAAGCCTGCTTAACTGCCTCGAGGGGAAGCAAAAGAAACAAAAACCATCCAAATTAAACCATTTTACTTTCTATTTTGCACACAAATATAATAGAGTAAGAAACTACCAAAAGTAGTTTGGCCTTCAAATTTCTCATCAAGACTTTCAGATTTGTATACCAGTTTGTAAAGCAGCAGCTTCTAATATAACTTTGAGGAATAAAATTTAAAGGCTGCCAGCTTAGGAACCCATTCAGGTTTAATTTTTTTTTAAGAAAACTGGTTACAAGTGTGCCCATGGGCAAATCCACTGAAAACAATCTTGTTAAAAGGGAAAACAAGGGTGGCACCTGTGGCTCAAAGGAGTAGGGCGCCGGCCCCATAGGGTGGAGGTGGCGGGTTCAAACCTAGCCCCAGCCAAAAACTGCAAAAAAAAAAAAAAAAAAAAGAGAAAACAATATGATATATGAAGAAAGAAAATCTGGGGTCAGTAGAGCATTCTTCATTAATCTGGGGAATATGAGGGGAACAAAAAAGTCCAAGATCCCGAAGGTCTTATTTCTGCCTTGTTTTTGCAGATTCTGAAAGCAATGGGTTGGCTTGAAAATGAGTTCCAACTGCATTTAAATGCTCCATGCATATACAAATGAATGTCCATAAATAGTGACAATGAGCCAGGGCAAAGACCCAACAGCAACATGCCCTAGAAGATCAGCAGCTCATTAACTATGCTCAGGTCAAAGACTGATTCATGGCTCAGCTGCCAACAGCAGCGTTTTAAGCACACATGGGTGGAAATGTATAAAATAAATCACCTAGGCATTTATAATAAAGAATCTTTTTCTAAAGTTCTCTAATGATTTAGCAAAATATAAATCCCAAAGGGAGACTGTGATATTGCCACAGAAGTAAATATCTAGTTATACTTAGTTTGAGGATGTTCATGGTTTAAGATTTGTGGCGTACATGACTTATCCCTGAAACTACCATATACTCTTGCTTTTAGTTTTAAATAACTGGTTAGGTGATGCTTTTTGTTAACAGAAAGCCCATAAGCCAGTGTTCACTAATCTTTTTTTTTTTTTTTGAGACAGAGCCTCAAGCTGTCACCCTGGATAGGTGCTATGGCATCATAGCTCACAGCAACCTCCAATTCCTGGGCTCAAGCGAGTCTCCTGCCTCTGCCTCCCAAGTAGCTGGGACTACAGGCACCCGCCACAACGCCTGGCCCTTTTTTGGTTGCAGCTGTCATTGTTGTTTGGTGGGCCCCAGGAGCCAAGCCGGTGTTCACTAACCTTAAGGCAGTTTTCCAGCAGATAGAAACATTCATAGTCTCATCAAAAATTGCTTAGCAATGAATACTAAACTCTTTACTTAATTTTGTTATTTTGGATAATATCAAAACATATTTTTTTTTTTAGAGACAGAGTCTCACTTTGTCCCCTTGGTAGAGTGCCATGGCTTCACAGCTCACAGCAACCTCCAACTCCTGAGCTTAGGCGATTCTCTTGTCTCAGCCTCCAGAGTAGCAGGGACTACAGGTATCTGTCACAATGCCTGGTTATTTTTTTGTTGCAGTTCGGCTGGGGCCAGGTTTGAACCCACCACCCTCGGTATATGGGGCTGGTGCCCTACTCACTGAGCCACAGGCGCCGCCCTAAAACATGTTTTTTTTTTTTGAGACAGAGTCTCACTCTATCGCCCTTGGCAGAATTCTGTGGCGTCACAGCTCACAATAACCTCCAACTCTTGGGCTTAAGCGATTCTCTTGCCTCAGCCTCCTGAGTAGCTGGGACGATAGGCGCCCACCAATACGCCCGGCTATTTTTTTGTTGCAGTTGTCATTGTCTAGCTGGCCTGGGCTGGGTTTGAACCCGCCAGCCTCGGTGCATATGGCTGTAACCACTGTGCTACAGGGGCCGAGCCAAAACGTTTTTTGTTTTAGACAGAGTCTCACTTTGTCACCTTTGGTAGAGTGCCCTGACGTCATCTCACCTCCAGCTCCCGGGCTTAGGCGATTCTCTTGTCTTAGCCTTCTGAGTAGATGGGACTACAGGTGCCCGCCACAATGCCCGGCTATTTTTTGTTGCAGTTTGGCCGGGGCCAGGTTTGAACCCACCACCCTCGGTATATGGGGCCGGCACCCTACTCACTGAGCCATAGGCGCCGCCCCCCAAAACATGTTTTAATATATAGATATTAACTATGACTGTAAAAAGCTCAAGAAAAGCATCAGCTATTAAAAAGTAGAAATAGTTTCTCCCGACTCAAGAAGTGAATCCCCATGAGCAACTGCTTTCAGTCCTGTCCTTCTTGGTGGAGTAATTCAGAGCTGAAATTGCAGATGTCTGAAGTTCAACCCTCCCTTCCCAGGCCCAGTAGCAACAAGTCAGGAGGCCATTTGTGCTCCATCAGTTAACTGGGCCACAAAACTTTGCCCTTGTGTCCTCTTTATTAGATTCCTCGTGGGCACACAGGCACACCCACTCCTGGCTGTAGCTCTACTACTTTACACTCATCACCCAGCAGTCAGCCGCTATGGACTCTGTGCATAGCACAGGTGCTGATAATGTGGTCCCCACTCTGCCTCCTGGAGGGCCCTGGGACACAAAAACAAACAAAATGCAAAGGGAAACAAACCAAAACTTTTTTATCTGAAGACAAAGAGTAGAGCGGCTCCTATGGTTCAGCAAGTAGGGCGCCGGCCCCATATACCGAAGGTGGCGGGTTCAAGCCCGGCCTCGGCCGAACTGCAAAAAACAAAAAAATAGCTGGGCGCTGTGGCGGGCGCCTGTAGTCCCAGCTACTAGGGAGGCTGAGGCTAGAGAATCGCTTAGGCCCAAGAGCTGGAGGTTGCT